>VMDO01002468.1:0-52332 GCA_007922755.1 Pedetes capensis
ATAGTATTGTAGTATAGTCTAAAGATCCATTTTAGGCCATTTTTCTAGAAAATTAGCTTTTTTCTTTTAGTACTTTTTTCTTTTGATACTATCTGTTTTTACAATAACCTCAGTTAGTTTGTGGAGAAAAAGTCACCCCCTTCCACTGTTGGTGAGATTGCAAATTGGTTCAACTACTTTGGAAATCAATATGGAGATACCTCAGAAAATGAAAAATAGAACAGCCATATGACCCAGATATCTCACTACTGGGAATATATCCAAAGGGAGAAGAGTCATCATACCACAGAGATACCTACATCTCTATATTCAGTGCAGCACTTTTCACAGTAGCAAGGATATGGAACCAGCCAAAGTGCTCATCAACAGAAGAATGGACAAAAACCTATGGTACATATACACAGTGGAGTACTATTCAGAAATAAAAAATGAAATAATGTCATTTACAGCAAAATGGTTGGAACTGGAGATCATCTTAAGTGAATGAACACAAGCTTAAAAAGAGAAATATATGTTCTCACTCACATGTGAGAGCTGAATCACACTTAAAGGAAGAAAGACACTATACATAAATTGATATACAAAAAAGCACAATTAAACTTAATGAAGAAGGGATAATATAAACAGTAGAAAGGAGGAGGGAGGGAACTAGCAGAGGAAGTGAAGATTGCAGAAGGTGGAGTGGGGAGGAGGGTCAATATGGAGGGATGAATGGGGAGAGGACAATCTCAATGTAAACAGTGAAACTTCATGAGCACATTGGAAAAATAGAGGAGTATACTCCAAATATGCATTTGAGTTTTACTACATATTAGCCATAAGTCTCCATAAACTTTGTGGGTTGATGAAAGTATTGCGAGAAGTGATGTAAATGATGCATAATGGAAAAAAACAATGATGTACTACTCTGTACCCTATCATCATTTACAAATAAAGGGAGAAAAAAATAGCCTCAGTTATTTAGAATACAATTTTTAGGAATAGAAATCTGATTATTCATTGTAGATGGTTTTCTTTTTCACTTGTATAACTAAAAGAAAGAAGGAAGAAAGAGGAAACAAAACAAAAGACAACTCCTGGGGTCAGATAACACCAGTCTGACCAAATTTCTGGGGAAAGATAATGTTGCTCTGCAACATTAATCTAACCAAGATCCTGGGGTCAGAAACCATTTACCACTAATGTTAAACTGCTGAGATCCTGGGGTCAGTCATTAGCCCAACCAAAATTCTGGAGTTGGATGTTAGTTTGACCAAAAATCAAATTCCAAGTGAATAAACATAATTAAAACCAATTTGACTTTTCCCTCTGGACATCTCCATGGAATCCTGGGCACCCACCTTATTGTGCACCAACAAAAACAAAAACAAAAACAAAAACAAATCAAAACAAAACAAAGTTAGATATACAGTGATTGAGTTTCAGGCCTTTTGTGGGATGGGAACCCGTGAAGTCTGAAATCATATATTTAACCTTGGATTTTTTGTTGTTGTTTAAGATTGTATCCTAGAGAGAAAGCAATTTTTCCAGAATTACTTATGTTCTTAAAAGGAACATCTGTCCTTATACCTCTCTGTAAGCGGAAAGATGGCCAGTCTTTCAGGTTTATTCTCCCTAGAAGTCTGTGGGGTGTGGATTAAGAGAAAGGAGAAGCTTCCCTGAAAGACTGCCAGGGGAGAGAGTGGAAATTGCTTATCTTAGAATCTCAAGAATCTGCATGGATTCTAGTTCCTCTAAGGTAAAACGTTTAAGAGTTCTGGCTCCAGTGGAAGGGGAAAAAGTTTAACAATTAAATCCATAGCTTTAATTACTTTTTTACTGGATGAGAGACAAAGAAGATGATTGTTTATTTGTTTTTTTAAATCAGTACATTAAAATTTGATCTTGCTGTTGTTGTTGTTAGGTGCTTCAGAGTTGGGTCAAACTCAAGGCAACTCTCATAGAGTTTTCAATGGCTGATTGTTGCAAGATTGCTTCAGGACTAGATTGCTACGTCTTTCTTCCTTTTTTTTGGCGGTGGGGGAGATTGAACATGGGTTCTCAGACAGTGCCAGTCAGCACTCTACCAACTGAGCTAAACCCCAGCACAAAATTTGATTTTAGAAAACCTTTTAAATGACTTTCCTTTTTACTTAATTATAGTCAACTTAAATATATATGTATGATTTTTAAAAATAAGCTTTATCTTTTACAAACTTTCTTGTACATAGTCTGTACCATCCTCTTCAGCAGGTTGATTACCGACATGCACCACCAAGCCAGGCTTTACCATCCACAAAATGCTTTAGCTTTCTGATTTTGTTTCTTTCCTATAATAACCCTCTACCTTTTATCTCAGTTGGTAGAGTGTTGCTCTGAGCTCTCTGGCCCTGAGTTTGGTCCTTAGCACTGCAAAAATGGGAGAAGGATGTGGCAATGAGAAAATCAAAAGTACTTCAAGAGACTCACAAGTTGGGTAACATAAAAAATGTATTGCTATAGCAAGGTCAGCCCATGGAAATAAGTCTTCTCAGGACTGACCTCGAACCCTAGTTCTCCTGGGGTTATATAGTTTACAGGGTGGGGGTTGTCAGCCAAAACCACATGTGCCCTGCCTACATGATCATCTGTAAGTGGATTAAGCTAGTTACCATGGAAATAGGCAGGTAACATGTACATAACACAAGAAATCAGGAAGTGGATTACAGGGTGGAGAGTATATTCACTAGATGCAGCTTAGCAGTTGTAAGAAATTAGGAAGCAAATTTATAGGGTGGAGACAGGCAGATAGGAAGCAAGGAGATGGGAGGTAACCTACAGGATGGAATGCATAAGTTTTAATCAAGGAACATTAAGTTCTAGTAATTACATTTTAAGCAAACATTATAACATCTTAACTTTTGATTTAAATTTTTCTGCAACAGCAATCCACTCTCAAAGCAATTCTGAAACAGTCATTGAAAACCCTACCTAGTGTTGCTATGAGTCAGACTCAACTTGACAGTACCCAACAACACAACCTTTTAGACAGAACTGTACTATACAAAATATTTTCTCATATAAAATATTTCTCTATCTCTTAACCTTTAAGAAATATTTCTATAACTATCTCTATTTCTTTCCCATTCTTGATGGTTCCTCTTTGTCTTATTTCTTTACAAAAATATTGAGTTAAAATTTTCTTTTTACTTAATAAAGTAAAAAAACCATTTTTTATATTTTAATGAAATCCTAGGAAGCTGTGTAAATCTTTAAGCCATTGTAGACATAAACATGACAAAACTATTAAAAATATTAGCTTATTTATCAGAGACTTAGACCTTATGAATGAAAAGGAATTTGGGCCAATTTAATAGTTTTAATTTATGTGAGTCCTCACTTATTTATAAGCAAATTTGAATAGGTTTTTTTTGAGGAGACTTTATCAGGTAACATATCATATACCATGTCTCCAAAAGTAACAAACCCATAGAAATTAAAATAACATAACCTTTATATCAAAACCTTAGCCATAGGACAAAGTAATATAGCAAAACAAACCAACAAATTTAAAAAGGAACATTGAGTCTAATTTATGACAGAATGAAATAAATTAAGATCACTTGTTTATTGGGCAAAACTCAAAACCTTTTATTTGCTTTATGTCTTGAACAAGCCTTATAGCCAGCCACTTGGATTTTAAAATGCCCCCCCCGCCCCTTTTTTCAGTACTGGGCGTTGAACCCAGAGCCTCGTGCTTGCATGCTTTGCAAGTGCTGTACCACTGGGCTGCACCCCTAGCCCTTTCATTTATTCAATTTTTTACTTTCTGAGACAGAGTTTTGCTAAATTATGCAGACTGCCTCTGGTCTCAAACTTGCGATCCTCCTGCCTCTGCCTCCCGAGTTGCTGGAATTACAGGTGTGTGCCACCAGCCCAGTTAAAATGGCCCTTTTACACAGTTTTTTCTCTCTGGACCCAAGTCACTTTGCTAGTTAACATTTGAATGTCTATGCCTCTTGACTTGAGGTAAAACCTTGAATGGGCAGTTTTTCTTTGAGCAGGGGAGGCAAAAAGAAAAAAAAAACCTGTATATTTGTAGATATTCAAATAAACAATATTAATCATAATGCAAGTTAACAGTCAGATTGACAAAACAACATATAAACAATTACATTAAATTAGTAATTACCACAAACAGAAACCAGTGGAAAAAGTAAAACAGCATATAACATATTTATATTAAATCAGAGTGCATTCTTTAAATACCAGTATTAATACATCAAATACAGTCACTCTAGTTAGGTATATCATTAATCAGTTTTATTATTTTAGTCATGGCATTAAGTAATATTTAATCTTATGTTTATATTTTAAAGTATGACCCAAGGTGTAAAATTTATATTTTAAAGACAAAAGAACTTAATCTAACTTTATAAAGGCTCTTTTAAGTATATGTCCAGTGGAAGCTTCCACAGAAGGAAATGTGGGTCTGGAGTGCAGTTCCCTCCCCTGCCACAACAATGACCTACCCTCCCTGGCATCAGATACCTTTGTTTGTCTATGTTTCCCCATATAAAGGAAATTAGAAGAGACACAGAAATTATAGTATAGAGTATGTTGTTGTTAGGTACTGCCAAGTCATGTCTGACTCATAGCGACTTTCATAAGGTTTTCAGTGGCTGATTGTTTCGGGATTGCCACGTCCTTCTCCCATTTTTGCGGTGCTGGGAATTGAACCTGGGAATTGAACCTCAGAGACTGCAGAGCAGCACTCTACCAACTGAGCTAAATCTTAGCACTAATATAGGCTAAGTTTATAGCACCACTTAGGTTAAGTTTACTAAAGATATAGATTATAAGGGATTGGGATATAGCTCAGTTGGTAAAGTACTGCTCTGCACTTTCTGAAGTCCTGGGTTTGAGCCCTAGTACCACAAAAATAGGAGAAGGATATAGCAATCCACTCCCAAAACAATCAGCCACTGAAAACCCTGAGAGTTGCTGAGCCGGGCACAACTCAGTGGCACCCAACAACCACAACAATAGATTATAAAGAGAGCACACCTTTATGACATGAAAGTGGCAGTAGTAGAAGCTACTGCTGCCCAATGCCAAGGTCACATTGTCTTCTATATTGGGGGTTGAACCTTGGGACCTGTACCCAAAAGGTCTTAATGGATTCCCAGTGTCTTCAAAGGATTGGGCTTAGAAATTCAGGCTTTTGGTCTTGATAAGGGAACAGAATTCTCACACAGTCTTATCATTCTTCCTAGATGAATGTAGAAGGGAGGCGTGATTTTAATTTTGCTTCCTTTTACCACGTATGCTGTTTGTAAGGGTATTCTCTAACAGGAAACCACTGACCACCAGACTAACGCCTTTGTCCCACAGAAGGCTCACATTGATATCTATATCAGAGGTGGCTGGGAAGCATATGGCTAGGCTGGGAGGTAGCTGGCTGCAAGGACCTCTATTTCCTGTCTCCCTACCTATTACTCACTTGCTTACACAAGTATTATTGTTTTACACACAGCTGTTGTTGTATTGGGCTGGGATTTAGGTCAGTTGGTAGAGATGTGCACTGCAGTCTCTGAGGCCACGAGTTCAATTCCCAGCACTGCAAAAATGGGAGAAGGGCCTGGCAATCCACTCCCAAGGCAATCCTGAAACAGTCAGCCATTGAAAACCCTATGAGGGTCGCTATGAGTTGGATACCGACTCGACGGCACCTAACAACAACAACATTGTTGTATTGGACTGTATCTCTCCTTTTAGATCTATTAATATTTGTTTCATACATTTGGACATTGGGTGCTTATATATTTAGAATTGGTATTTTGTCTAGTCCATTGCCATTGTATAATTACCTTGTCTCTTTTGTGTGGCTATTCTTATGCTTTTTGTTTTTGTTTTCTTTTATTCATTTGCATGGAATATGTTATTCCATCTCTTCACTCAGACTATACATGTCCTTAAAGGTGAAATGAGTTTCTTGTAAGCAGCATGGAATTGGGTGTTCTTTTTTCTTTTTCTTTCTTTCTTTCTCTCTTTCTTTCTTTCTTTCTTTCTTTCTTTCTTTCTTTCTTTCTTTCTTTTTCTTTCTCTTTTTTCTCTTTTTTTGTTTTTATCCATCCAGTTACCCTTTTTCTTATAATTTGACAATTTATTCATTTACATTCAAGATAATAATTGACAGGTAAGTCTTAGCAGCCATTATGTAACTAGTTTTCTAGTTCTGTTGTAGTTTCTTACTGCTTCCTCTCTTATAGTATTCTTTTTGGTTAAGTGATTTACTTGATTAGTGTGTTCTGATTTCTTGCTTGTTATTTTTGGTTCATCTATTATAGATTTTTGATTTGTGGTTACCATGAGGCTTACAAGAAACATCTTTTGATTATAACTATTAATAAGCTATTTTGAGATGATAGCAACTTAGCATTATCATAAAGATAAGAACAGAAACAAATGAAAGAACAAGAAAAATATACTATTATACTCCATTTCTTCCCACATTTTGCATTTTTGATATCTCATTTTACATGATTCTGTATTGCTTATATCTTAACATATTATAGCTATTATAATTTCAAATAGTCTTTCATCTCCATATGCAAGATATGAATAGTTTACACCATGCTTACAATATTAGAACATTCTGAATTTTTTTTGCATAATTACTCTTAACAGTGAGTTTTATAACTCCCTTTAATATTTATTATAGAACAAGTCTGATGGAGATGTATTCTCTAAGCTTTTGTTTGTTTGAGAATGTCTGGTAAAGTGTTTATTTCTATTTTGATCTTTATTTCTTTCCTTCTACTAATTTTTGATCGCCTGCATCTGTACTACTGTGGCCTCTGATCCACCACTCAGATCTTGGAAGCTAAGCAGGGTCAGCCCTGGTTAGTACTTGGATGGGAGACTGCCTGGGAGACCAGGTGCTATAGGCCTGGGAGAAGACCCAGCAACCCACTCCCCAAAACAATCAGCCATTGAAAACCCTATGAATAGCAGAGAAGCACAATGATGTTTCTCCTATTGTACATAGGGTCTCTATGAGTCAGACACTGACTCCATGGCACCTAACAACAACTAATTCTGGAATTGATTTCTTCTTGTTTTTCTAGTTCTTTGAGATGCAGTAATAGGTTATTTATTTGCATTCTTTTTACTTTTTGATGTGGACTAAAGGATAGCTCTTATGGGTATATTATTCTTAGCTGATAGTTTTTGTTGTTGTTGTTGTTGTTGTTGTTGTTTTTTTCAGTACTATGAAAATCTCATACCATTCTCTCCTGGAATATAAGGTTTTTGCTGAGAAGTCTGTTGCTACTCAAATTGCATCACTTCTATGTGTTATTTTTTTGTTTTTGTTTTTATTTTTCTTCTTTTATGGCCTTGAGAATCTTTTCTTTATCTTTTACCTGTGAGGAATTGATTGTAAGATGTCTTGGGGTAAACTTGGTTAAGTTTGACTGTACCTGACCTTCTTATACTTGGATATTTGTATCCTCCTCTAGCTTTGTGGAGGTTTCTGTTATTTCTTTGAATAAGCTTTCTATCCCTTTGTGATTCTCAAGTCCTTCTTGAACCCAAATATCTTCTCTTTTAATACTTTTCCAAAGGAGCCTATAAACTTTCTTCATTTCTTTCCATTCTTTTTTCTTTTTTCAAATACCTCATCTTTGAACTCACTAATTCTTTTTTCTGTTTGATATATCCTGCCGTGGATGATTTCTATCACATTTTAAATTTCAGCGAGTATATTTTCAGCTTAAGAATTTTTGTTTGACTTTTAAAAATTACTTCCTTTTTTGTTAAGATTCTCTATTAGAATGTTGAAAAGTTTTTTTGTTTGCTTTAAGCTCTTTGAGTTTCCTTGAAAGAGCTGTTTAAAATTTTCTATCTGAGGCCGGCCCTGGTGGCTCACGCCTGTAATCCCAGAGGTTTAGGAGGCGGAGGCGAAAGGATCTCAAGTCTGCGACCAGAGGCAGTCTGTGTAATTTAGCAAGACCCTGTCTCAAAAAGTGAAAAAAAAAAAAAAAAAAAAAAAAAAGTGCTGGAGGCCCAGATCAGTGGTCCAGCACTTGCAAAGCAGGCAGGCGTGAGGCCCTGGGTTCAACCCCCAGTACTGAAAAAAAAAAAAATTCTTTCTGAGAGTTCTCCTTTACTTGTTACTACATGGTAAGTTTCTGGGACCTTACTGGGTGAGGGCATGGTTTCCTGTAAATTCTTGATGCTAATTGGCATGCCATCTTTTTATGGGCATTGAAGGATAAGATGTGCAATGTTCCTAAAGTGGCTTTGTTTGTGCTATCTTTCTAGAAATTCTAAATATGCTGCTTATTTTCTCTGAGCCTGTAGTCAATTTCCTCTATTTCAGCCCTGCATAGTGCCTAGGTTCAGATTTGCCAGGAGTCCAGTGTTGGTGTATTGTCACTCTTTCAGTATAATATGACAATCCAAGCCCAGGTTTGTCCCAAGTGCACAATTGGTATGTTGTTTAGGAAGAATCAGGGGAGCACTTACAGTATTCTGTCCCCATAAGCCTTCCCTGGTGCCAGAATAGGCCCAGATGTCTTGTTCATAGCTGCTGGCCTGTGGTTAGACACTGCAGGATTCTTCCCAGCTCTGACAAGAATCACCCATGAATGACCAGTCTGGGCTTCTATGTCCATATCTGTGACCACTGATGCCACCAGTCTATGTCATACTCTGAGCCTACTGCTCAACAAGACCAGCACAACACTGGGGTAGGACCAAGTCCCACACTGCTATGGGATTCCTATTGCTGAGTTGGACTTGTAAGCCAAGACCGCTGCAACCAGCCACAGGTGATGTCAAGTGGAACAAATCTCAGACTGGGACCAGGTGTCTTCCTTTGGCACTAGAGCTGTTCCCAAGGCTCTGGCTGCAGGCAGATCTAGGAGTGGGGCTGTTAAGATCTGCTCAGGGTTAGGACTTTCTAGTCCAGTACTAAATTCCGTGGCAAAGTCGTATGCTTACTACCCTGTCTTATTTCAAGCAAATGAGGTTTTGCACCATACTCTGTGGCCCAAGGTTGGGGTGATGTTGGTGAAGGCAGTCCCGTGACCCCTCAGGCTGATGCTTATCTGGTTGTATCTGAGTCTCACAGCTACAAGGACCTGTACAGTCTCAGGGGTGCACGAAGGCCTGGTCTCAGGGGTGCAGCTAGCACTGATAGAGGCCAAAACTCAACTCCTCCCCACTGTGGGGAAGAGAGCAGTCCTCTGCTTTTGTCAGGGCAGTTCTAGAGCCCCATCTGTGAGCACTGACTGGTGATAATTGTCTGTCCCAAAATGCAGGATGAATGGTAAAGGCAATCCCTTGTCTATCAAGGCTGATGCTAATCTTGATTGCACCTGAGTCTCATAAAGGCAAGTGCACCCCAGAAACATCCCAAGGCTAGAAATATGCAAGCTGTCACATATTTCCATAAGTCTCTGCCTAATGCTAAGGCTACTCCAGGTGCTCCATGAGCTTTGGCCTGCACATGAGATCTTTAGTTTCTACTGGGTGCTGCCACTGACCTCTGAGACAAAGCCCTGTAGCAGCTTTTCTGTCCCACTCCCTAGCAGGTGGAGCCTCACTCCCCTTCTGCACCTGAGGTTAGAGGAGGGATGATGGAGGCAGTCAGCTGCCTGGCCTAATGCAATTCCTCTGGCTCACTCACTCCATGGGTATTGGCCTGATAGTGGGCATGGGACTTTGTGGAGTATGGAGTTCCACCATGGTGGGCTTGGTACTGGGTTTTAAGTCTAAAGTCTGAATTTTATTCTTCCTTCTTCCCCGAAGTGAGAATGTCTCTCTCCACACTGGGCAGCTTGGAGTTGGGGGAAGGGTGACATGGGCAATTTTTTCCTTCCTGTCTTCTTCACCATCACTTTCATTTTATTCTACTAAAAACAGACACCATGGTCTCTCACATGAAGGTAGTTGGGTGAGTGATAGCTGTTCAATTTGGTTGTCTGAGGATATGATCACTGAAGGACCTTACTCAGCCACCATCATGCTCCACCCTCATTGGCTATTTTTATATCTTCTTTTAGGAAGGATTTGTCTTGTCCATATTTTTATCAAGTTGTTTTTCTTTTTATGGTTGATTTGTATAAATTTCCTACACAGTCTGTACATTAGTCTTGTCAGATAAATTTACTGTGAATATGCTTATCTCTTGATTGACTTTACATCTTCTTATTTGGCTTTTAATGAGCAAAAGTTTAAAAATTTGATGATATCCAACTTATCAAAAAAATTTTTTATATGTAGTACCTTTTAATGTTATAGGAAGTCTTGCTGACTCCAAGGCATGAGAATATTTTCCCATTTTTTAATGGAAGATTTATAATTTTAGCTTTTATGTTTAGGTCTATGACACATCTTGAATTTATTTTTATTTTTTATTTTTATTTTTGTGGTACTGGAGGTTGAACCCAGGGCCTGGTGCTTGCATGCTTTGCAAGTGCTGGACCACTGAACTGCACACCCAGGCCATTCTTTCAGGTTTTGAGACAGGGTCTCGCTAAATTACGCAGACTGCCTCTGGTCTTGAATTTGCGATTCTCCTGCCTCTGCTTCCTGAGCCTCTGGGATTACAGGCATGCACCACCGCACCCGGCTCTTGAATTAATTTTTGTGGTGGTGTGAGATAGGGATGGAGATTTTTCTTTCTTCCATGTACTTTAAAATTAGAACTTACTTGCACACTAAAGCCACAATATGTTCAAGTTCTATAAGTGAAATGTGGGAGTAATTGAATCTGACATTTTCTTGATGGGACACAGACTCATAAATGATTGTGTACCAATAATAGTTATTGATTTCTAGTATCTTCAGATTTTCTTTGTATTCCATTGGACTCTGATTTTAAAAAGACAGCTTTTGTGAGGAAGCCGCCCATGCTGTCATGTGTCAGCACTCAGAATGGCCCCAGCTGCCTTCCTAGTGACTTCTCTCTTTCTTTTTCTCTTTAGTTTCTTACCCTTCTGAAAATCTCCATGCTTCATATCTTTGTTGATTGATCACATAATATTTTTTCTTTATGTTTTTAATTTCTTGATAAGAACCAAGCAATGTTATTTCTGTAAGAAATATATGTTTTGTAGCTCCCACTTTATAATTTAAGTCTTCACTGAAAAATAAATTAAATAATTAATTGTGTTTCAGGTACACAGTTAGGACTTGATGTAGGACTGATTCCATTTTACCTCTAGAAAGGTTTGTTGTTATATGCTGTTGAGTCTGATCTAATTCAGAGTCCCTATATAAAACTGAATGAAATATTTCCTGACACTGTGCCGTGCCCAGCACTTCTCTGCTGTTCATAGGGTTTGCAGTGGCTAATTGTTTCAGGATTATTTCAGGAGTTGGCTACCAGGTCCTTCTCCCATTTTTGTGGAGCCAGGGATCAAACCCAGCACCTCAGAACATGCAGAGCAAACACTCTACCAACTGAGCTAAATCCCAGCCTAAAAAGCTAGCTGTTGTTGTTAGGTGCCATCAAGTTGGGTCCCATACCAACCCTCATAAGAGGTTTTCAATGGCTGATTATTTTGGGACTATTTTAAGAGTGCATGGTCATGTCCTTCTTCCATTTTTGCAGTGCTGAGGATCAAACCTGGGTCCTCAGAGAGTGAGGAGCAACACTCTACCAACTGAGCTAAACCCCAGCACTTAAAAAAAAAAAGCTTTAGGATAAGTATTGTGCTTAACAGATCTTAGATGAACTTTTCCAAAGAGCTCACAATCTATCTGGGGAACCAGACATATAGATATCAATGTATTAGCCAGTATATAAAGAGGTAGACATAGACAATTGTGTGAACAAAAAAGAAAGTGTGACAAATTCTTGTCTCCAAGTAATTATTGCCTGCAATTGTACCACTGGGACATCCAATCCTGTCAGATCTTAGAAGCTTAGCAAACAGAGTTGGGCCTGGTTAATACTTGGGTAAGAGATCACCTGGGAATATCAGGTGCTGTAGGCTTAGGAAAAAGACTTGGCAGTCTACTCCCCCCCAAGAGAAAATCAACCAGTGAAAACCTTATGAATAGTAGAGAAGCACTGACAATAGTGCTGGGCATAGCACAGTGTCAGGTAGTGTTTTTTCCGTGGTACAGAGGGTTGCTATGAGTTGGATCCAACTTGATGGCACCTAACAACAACAAATAATCATTGAAGTTTTCACGGAGGTGATATTTTAACTGATTTTGGAAGGGCAAATAGATTTTCCTGGGAGAAAAGAGTCAAGAATTTCTTGTTAAGGAACCTGCATGCCACAAATGACAAACACACCTTTCTGACATGCTATGAAATGCTTATAACATAGAGGAATGACCAAAGCTAATCAAGGTTCCTAGAGTTTTAGAAATCTCAATATTTTTTATATCCAGTGAGGTAAGTTCTATATATGATGGGATATTCCTAAAATAATGTAAGGGTGTTTGTGCATCATTGTTAACCTCACCTTTCTTTAAATTTCCCCTAGTGCTGATGAACTTGGGGCACACATAGCAGTGATTTTTCCTCCTTCAATAAAAGATCCATGATTATATTTAGGGAGATGATATTCTCATTGTCTTGAAAGGTTAAACTAATATAAAATTTTTTATGGAGTGCTGGAATTTATTAAAATGTAGATTGTCAAATGGTAGCAAAAAAGATGGTTTGACCATTAATATTTTCTTAAATTTTCTACAAACAACATCTTGATGTTCTCTACATTTCTCTTTCTCTCCCACCTCTCCCATCCTCTCTTTCTCTTATTTTTCCTTCTTTTACAATCCACTCTGTTCCCTTTCTCTCTCCTTTCTTTCTCTCATTTTCATAACCACTTTCAATGTGCTATAGCACTTCGTATATTGAGAATTGTGAAGAGAATGTGTTCATTTGTAAAATAACTAAATGGTACACTGGTTCTTTTAAACAGAAAGAACTTTAATTTTGGGAACTAATACCTGAGAGTTATTGGAAATATTTGACAATAGGCTCTAGACTTAACCCCCAAGCATGACTCCAGGACAGAGCTGGCTCACAGAGGAGTTTCTTCCTCTCTCAAAATCTGCAAGGTGGGCAGTGAGAGAGTTCTCACTGGAATTTGTTTATTCAGGAATGTACCACTTTAACCATGAGCAAGGGCGCAGGAAGCCACTCATACTGCAATTGGGCTCAAAAGCCACTCTATTCCTGCTAGATCATTCCAGGATGAACTGGATGACCTCCCTTTGGCACCCAGAGAGCTAGTAACTGGTTAGGACTGCTACCTTAGGAAATCCAATGTCCCCCACCTGTTCTTGTGGGCAGCCATGGCAAAGGTGAAAGATCTATTGTTTTCACCTCACTTCTGCCTTTCAAATCTGATACGAGTGCGTTTGATTGGCTAACACTAAATGGCACACAGAATCTGAACTGCCAAGGAGTCTGAGAAATGCAGATTTTTTTTTTTTTTGCTCTTCCAGTTTTTGTTAAATATACAAACACAAAACAAGGAGAAAAGAAGGGCTGCTGTAGACTAACTCACCATATCTACCTCTGTAAGCACTGTTTCAAAATCATGGTAAAGCCACTGAGTTTTCATAACTTCTAGTGAAAAGTCATGTGAGTATAGTTTTTAAAACATAAAACCCAGATTGGTTCACTCAATAAGTACTTCTTGAGTATTTACTATGTGCAAGGGCACTTAGGATTTTTCCTGCAAGCTCTCCTCTCTGGGGGGCTGGGATTTAGCTCAGTTGGTAGAGTGCTGCGCTGCAGTCTCTGAGGTCCCGAGTTCAATCCCCAGCACCGCAAAAATGGGAGAAGGACCTGGCAATCCACTCACAAGGCAATCCCGAAACAATCAGCCATTGAAAACCCTATGAGGGTCGTTATGAGTCAGATACCGACTTGACGGCACCTAACAACAACAACAACTCCTTTCTGGTGACAAAGGTCTCTAACCTAGAAGAAGCCACAGTCTAGTTGTGAAGACAGAATGCACAGCAAGTTAGCACAGGGAAAAATAATTGAATTAAGTACATGTTTCAGTAGCAGAGAAGAGAAGGAAGTAGTTAGGTCAAGAGTGAAGAGTGAGTGGCTTGGATTTAAGAGATGGGTAGCACTAATTTGGACTCAAGGGAGATGGGCTTTCCAATCCCAACTAGTGCATATAAAAAGTCACAGAGGTGTAAACAGCATGGCTCAGTCAGGAAATTGTACCCAGAATTCATTTTTGTATTGTAGTAAAAAATCTGTTTTCATAGCTTAGCCAAAACATTAAAAACTTATTAGATACATTGTAAAGGGATAAAGGGGGAGAGGATAATCTCAATGTAAATGATTCAACTTCACGAGTACAAAGGAAAAATAGGGGAATATAACCCATAAATGTATATGAGTTTTACAACATATTAATCAAAAGATTCCATAAACTTTGTAAGCTAATGAAAGTGTAATCAAAAGTGATGTGATAGTTGTACAATGGAATAAGTAAATGCTGTATTACTCTGTACCCCGCCAATAATGATCAATAAAGGGAACAAACTGAAAAAAAATTGTTGGATAAATTATAATTTTTTGAAACACCATTTCATTTTAAAAACATGTAGCAAGGAGGAAATCTTCTAAAGTAGCAGTCTATTGAGGGACTGGTTTAATTACTAAAGTATTGGTTGAGTATATACTAATTTTATAGAATCATAATAGATATCAGAGGGATAATAAAAAGAACTTTGAGGAAATCATCCTGGATTTCAAGAACTCACAAACTGAGATACTGAAAAATAAACACAGAACTGTTAAGTAAGAAAATTAGAAGCTGGGCATGGTGCTGCAAACCTATAATCCCAGGGACTTGGGAGGTAGAGGCAGGAGGACCACAGGTTTGAGGCCAGAGGCAGCCAGTATAGCTTAGCAAGACTCTGTCTCAATTAAAAAAAAATGAGCCAGGCATGGTGGCACAGTGGTGCAGGCCTGTGATCCCAGTGACTGGGGAGGCAGAGGCAGGAGGATCACAAGTTCTAGACCAGAGGCAGTCTGTGTAATTTAGCGAGACCCTGTCTCAAAAAAGTAAAAAAATGGGCTGGGGGTGCAGCTCCAGTAACACAGTAAATAAATAAATAAATAATAAATAAATTTAAAAAAGAGCTAGGGTACAACTCAGTGGCAGAGTACTTGCAAAGTTGTGTGAGGCCCTTGGTTCAACTCTAAGTACAAAAAAAAAATTGGAAAGGGTGATACTAAAAATATTTAAAAATTGCTAAATGTCACATGGATGCTGGCTGTAAACAACTAACTAGCTTATTCTGTAAGTGCCTTAAATAGCAATCCAGTTTGAGCATTTATGATGATTATATAATGTAAATGTTCTTGGACCCATGTAGTCTTTGGACTCAAATAAATTTGCATAATTATGCAGATATTTCCTATTCCTGCCTGGTCTGCATCCATAGGACCTCCAACATTACCATCTCAAAAAGTCTTCCTAGCTGCGCATTGGTGGTGCATGCATGTAATCTCAGCCATTTGGGAAGCTGAGGCAGGAGGCAGGAGCCAAACAAGTGTTTGGCTAGCCTGGGTTGTGTAGTGAGTTCTGAGAGAGCCTGGGCAATTTAGTGAGACCCTGACTCAAAATTAAAAAAAAAAAAAAGGCTTGGGATGTAGCTTAGTAGGAGACCACCTGCCTAGTATACATAAGCCCGGGGTTAAATTCTTAGTACAAAAAAACAAAAATCTTCCCAAGGTTTTCTAAGGAATTCCTCAAGGGTACTTCTCATGTGCTGGTTCTTGTGGAGGTAGGTATATTCTTTTGAACTGTGGCTCTTCTAAGAAAGGGGACACCCACCCGGCCTAAATAATCAAGGGCAGTGAGACACTGGGAGGCAGAAAATTTTCCACTCTGCAGCCAGGACTTTGCTAGCACTGAGTTTTTGCAGGTACAAGAGCAGCAGAGGACAGCATACTTCTGGTTACTAGCATTCTCAGGGTGGGTACCATCAGATTAGAGGGAAGGGCTTTTACAAGGACCATGGACAGGAGTCATCGACTGAGGGAAGCTGAAGTAGGTAGAGAAAGCAATGCAGTAGACAGCAGTGACCTGAACTTGGCATATGGTGGAAGCAGGTGAAAAGCAAATCAAGATTTGGCTCTATCTGCTTTTAGCAGAGCCTGCAGCCATAGCCCTGTGGCATCCAATCCTGTCAGATCTCAGAAGCTAAGCAGGGTCAGGCCTGGTTAGTACTTGGATGGGAGACCGCCTGAGAACACCAGGTGCTGTAGGCTTGGGAGACAGATGGAGCAACCCACTCCCAAAAATCAATCCACCATTGAAAGCCCAATGAACAGCAGAGAAGCACTGACAATAGCATTTCGCCTGTTGTAGGTAGGGTCGCTATGAGTCGGATACCGACTCCACGGCACCTAACAACAACAAGCTTTTAGGAAATCTACAGCCATAGCATTGTGGAATCCGATCCCATCTGATCTCCGAAGCTAAGCAGGGGGGGTCAGCTCTTAGGAAATAATATATCCTGATTAGAATTTAGGCCACTGTTTTTCTTTCCC
This sequence comes from Pedetes capensis, assembly GCA_007922755.1. Classification (NCBI taxonomy): domain Eukaryota; kingdom Metazoa; phylum Chordata; class Mammalia; order Rodentia; family Pedetidae; genus Pedetes; species Pedetes capensis. Next base: position 16,523 of record VMDO01002468.1, read on the forward strand.
TTTTTCTTTTTGTTTATTTATAAATATTGGTGGGGTACAGAGTAATAAGACTTTTGCTATTTCCCCTATGCAACTATTACATCACTTTTGGTTGTACTTTCATCAGCTTAAGTATTTGACAGAAACATTTGATTAATATGTAATAAAAATCATATGCATTCATGGGTTATATTCTCATTCATTTTTTTCTTTCTTTTCCTCTATTTTTCCCAAGTATTCATATTGTTGCATCATATATTTCAAGATTTTCCTTTCTCCCTTCCCCCCTTTCTCCTCTTCTTTATTTCCTCCCCCATTTTCTTCCCCCTACCTCACTCCCACTAGCTGATCTTCTTCCCCCTTCTTTCTATTCTGCTTATATTTTCCCTTCTTAGGAAAATACTATTGTTCATTTTTATATATCTACATATGTATAGATTTTTTTCTTCCTTTAAGTTAGATTTAGCTCCATATATGAGTAAGAACATATGATATTTCTCTTTTGATGACTGGGTTAATTTGCTTAAGATGATGTTCTTTAGTTCCATCCATTTTGCTGCAAACACCGTAATTTCATTCTTATTTATTGCTGAATAATATTCCATTGTGTATATATACCACAATTTTCAATCCATTCCTCTATTAATTGACATCTTGGTTGATTCCATACCCTTGTGATTGTGAAGAGTGCCGCATTAAACATGGAAATGCAGGTCATCTCATTGTATGATTATTTATCTTCCTTTGGACATATTCTGAGGAGTGGTGTAGCTGGGTTGAATGGCAGTTCTATTTTTAGTTTTCTAAGGTACCTTCATATTGATTTTCAAAGTGGCTGAACTAATTTAAATTCTCAAAAGCAGTGTAAAAGCATTCCTTTTTCTCCGCATCCTCACCAGCTTTGTTATTATTTATTTTGTTAATCTTGGCCCATTTATTTATTGGGTTATTTTTTGTCTTGGTGTTTGATTTCTCAAGTTCTTTGTATATGCTAGAAATTAGTCCTCTGTTAGATGTGTAGGCCAATATTTTTCATAATATGTTGCTTGAACTATATCATAAGTATAATTTATGGAACTTGCTAACAATATGCATCAATTTTATCACCATTCACTTTAGTTTGAAAAGCATTGGGGTTGGGGATCTGGCTCAGTAGTAGAGTGCTTGTCTAACAAGCACAGGCCATAGGTTTGATCCCTAGTGCGCGCGCACACACACACACACACACACACACACACACACACCACACAAAGTTTGAATACCACTTACACATTTACGAACCCTATTCCTTTTACATTTTTTTAACATCAATCTCTCCTCCCCCTTTTTCTGGAATGGGTATAACTACCTGTAAGAATTCACAGCTGGTTATGCACAATTTAGGCATTTTTATTTTGGTACTTTCTATTGTTACATAATTATTTGGTATTGTGTGGGACCCTTATGGTTTGTTCCATACTTCCACTGACTATTTTTAAACTTGGGTAAATCCAAAATTAAAAAATAAATAGACCTATGCCTTTGCTACATTTTGCATTAAAGAAAGTGTCCAAAAAAACTTGCAAAAATTTAAGAGGGTAAACTGTGTCCATATTCTTTTCCTCTCTCTCTCTCTCTCTCTCTCTCTCTCTCTCTCTCTCAGTAGTACTAGGAGCTGAACCCAGGGCCTCCCACATATTTTTCAAGCACTCTACCTCTGAACTGCACCCCTATCATTTTTTAATTTCTTAAAATTGAGCCAGGGTCTTGCTAAATTACACAGGCAGCCTCTGGCCTTGAACCTGCAATCCTACTGCCTGCCTCCATTTCCTGGGTTGCTGGAATTATAGGCATGTGCCACTGAACCCAGCTTATATTATTTTCAAAAATAATTCCAGCCTGCCTGGTGGCACACACCTATAATCTCAGTTATTCAGGAGGCAGAGCCAAGAGGAGCAAGAATTCAAGGCCAGAGGCAGCCTGTGTAATTTAGTGAGATCTTGACTCAAAATAAAAAATAAAAAGTGGGCTTGGGATGCAACCCAGTGGGAGAGCACTTGCAAAGTATGTGTGAAGCCCTAGGTTTGACTCCCAAGTACTGCAAAAATGATAATAATAACAATAATGATAATAATTCATATTTATAACTAGAAATGAGCTTTATCACAGACTTAGAAGAATAGTAATGTGAAACTTCTAATTATGTATGTAAATATATAAAAGTCTTCCTACTAATAAGATTTGTTTTTCTTCAGATATTAAACTAATCATGAAGACAAATATCATCAATACAAGGTACTCCTTTGTAAATATTCCCAATGTGATTGTACCAGATATTGAAAAGGAAATAAGAAGGATGGAAAATGGAGCATGCAGGTAAATCCATGCATTTTCTCATGTATTGTCAATATCTGACACAGTTGTTTTTAAAACTTACCTAGGTTTAATTTCAACTTAAGTTTGTAATTTATGACTTTGAACTTTATAGTATATTTAATGACTTATACTTTGGAACAGTATAATTTGTGTAACAAATGAATATAGATATTATTGTGGATATTCCTTGGAAGCATTTATGCCATCTTTAGTCATTGGTAGGGCCTTTCCTCATTTTATATTCAAATCTAAATGGATAACATTGCCATAGATAAATATGAAAAGTAAATAGAATATGAAATGCTAATAAAGTCATTTGAAAGTATAATTTAAAGTAGTTAGCCTATAAATAGATAGAATGCATGTAAATGTGGCTGAATTTTCTTTTAGTGGAAAGAAACATTAATAGGGAAATGAGATTTAATATGACTGGACAATATGACCTAACACTCAGATATCACACTTTCAGTTTGGTAAATATTAACATCAAATAATGCATTAAACACTGGGAATGTGAGATATCTAGAAAATGGCTTCTTAATTAAATGCATTTTACAGCTGGAAACAGTGCTCATGCCTGTAATCCCAGCAATTCAGGAGGTGGAGGCAGGAGGATCGCAGATTCTAGGCCAGAGGCAGCCTGCATAATTTAGCGAAACCATGTGTCAAGATAAAAAATAAAAAAGAGGGTGGGCGTGTAGCACAGTGGTAGAGAGCTTGCAAAGTATGTGTGAGGCCCTGGGTTCAGCTTCCTAGTACTGCAAAAGAAAACTAAAAAAAAAAAAAAATTAAAAGAATGCATTTTACTACATTGGGCATATACTCTATAGAATACTATGTATCCTGTGCAGTTCCACCTCACTCTAATTAAAATTGTTGTATGTTAGTTTGAAAAGGAAGGAAAGAGATGAGGCAAGCATTCTCTCTAATGAGTATTGCTCTTCTACTGGTTGATAACATTAATTGAATTCATCTGTGCCTCCTCTTGGACTGTAGCTCCTTTTCTGACAATGATGACAGTGCCTCTATGTCTGGAGAATCAGAGAACGAGAACTCTCATGCAAGGGTTTCCTTTAGAAGTAACTCACATGGAAGGGGAGGACCTTCACAGAGGTGAGTAGGATGATTTCTCTTTCAGGCTGTGTTTTTAAACTATGATTTGGATGAAAAGCTTTCTAGTCTTTCTACAGGGTGGGCTTGGCAAAGTGCTCTTGCTGTCCAGATACTATGCAGGATCTTGGGAGCACCTTCTTTCTTCTGTTCCTTACCCTTGCCCTCTCTTGGAAAGCTGCTACTGTCTTGCAATTATTCATGGCTATGGGGTTCTAAGTCATAAACATGCTTGAACCTTTTCCCTAAGATTCATATCTAGGCCTTAGAAATTTCATGCTACATCCTCTGATTATCTGTTGCTTTCTGATTCATCTTTCAAGGACCCAGAGCAATTTTATTGGAGAGAGTCAGCTGTCACTCTTTAGACTACTGTATCCCATCTGACCCAACTTCCAGGAAAAAGAGCCATGGAGTAAATAATTAGAAGACTAAGCCAAACATACTTAGAGGGAAATAAATCAGTTGTGGCCAAACATGGGACTCTGAGAGTGTTGAAAGTGTGATGGTTATGTGGATTTGGAGTTCCCATCCTATGCAATGTGTTCAGTTTTTCTTTGCCTTTTCCTTTCTTTTTAAAACTCCCACTAATTCCAGCTTTGTTTTTATCTTTTCTCCTTTTCCTATGTTCCCTGACAGTCTTAGGTCTCTTGTTAAAAGTTAGTGGCATCCAACTTGGTTCACCCAAGGCCAAAGAGGATGCTAATTCCTGGTTTGACATTGATTAATAGGCATTTACAAATGATTTGGGTTCAATACACTGATATTTGGCAAATTGTACCTCAAGGAGTAATGAAGAGAAACTGGAAAGCATTTGTCCTTACTTGTTAAGACCATTTGCTTATCATGGACATTATACAGATGGTAACTATTATGATTTCACTATGTTTTCCATTTCGCAGGGGACAGTACCTGCCTGGTACTATGGCACTTTTCAATGTAAACAACAGCAGCAACAAGGACCAGTAAGTATATTTATAGTAGAAAACCAAAGTTTTGTTTTTGAAGAAAACCAGTAAAAAGTTAAGAGTATATCTATATGTTAGTATGTGCTTTGCTGTGGCAAAACACCTGACAGAAAAAAACTTATGACAGGAATGAGCTTAAGGTTCAAGGCTTCCATGTGTCTATTAGCTTGTCGTTGGGGCTAGTGTGTTGTTGTGATGTTGAAAGCTATGCCACTAGTATCTCAGATAAAAGCAGGGCTACCTATGGTAGACAAGTTTCAGCTGAGCTTCCGGACAAAGACTAGGGAGAAGGACCCGGCAGCCTACTCCCAAAACAACTAGCCATTGAAAACCCTATGAATAGCAGAGAAGTATCAAATATAGTGATGGAAAATGAGCCCCCCAGGTCAGAAGACATTCAAAAGATGACTGAGAAAAGTTGCCTCCTCAAAGTAGAGTCATTCTTAAGATGGGAATGGAGTAAAGCTCCCAGGACCTCCATTTGCTGATGTGGCATGACTCAAAATGAGAAGAAACACAGTTGCTGGAACAATGGGCTCAAAAAAAAAAAAAAAAAAAAGAAAAGAAAAGAAAAAGAAAAAGAAAGATCATATGCATGGCATAGTGTCAGTTAGTGTTTTGTTCTGGTGTATGTAGGGTTGCTATGAGTTGGACCCGACTCAATGGCACCTAACAAAAAACAAGTGGTAGAAGGATTTCAGTCCATAGAGGCAGGGCAGGCATGGTGGTGGGGCAAGCAGCAGGTCTCATTGCAAAGAACCTCACTTCACAGTGGATCAGGCTCAGAGAGAGCCACTGCAACCAGAGACACTCAAAAAACTTCCAAATTTCTGCCTCCAGTGAGTTGCTTCACAAAGCTAGGACCCACTTCCCAAAATTCCATAGCTTCCCAAAACTGTACCCCCTGCTGTGGACCAATGGTTCAAGTGTGACCTTTGGGAGATGTATAAGATTTAAACCAAAACAATCTGAATCTAAGAGAGAGCAAATTTTTTAAGAAAAACTAATATATTGTCAGTGATATTTTATTATTTTGTTGTTTGGTTATTTATATCTGAAAAATGCAGCTACCCATATTAAAAGTAGTATTTGTTTATTCACTCATTTATTTAAACATATGCAGGTAAACCATGTCTGTAGTATACATGCAACTGCCCTTCTTTGCGAACAGAGTGGCTGACAAAATTTCATGAAACATTATTATTCCTTTCCAATCTGAACCATTGTGTCTTAGGTCAAGTTTCCTGGAGACAATCTCTGAGATGGAGGTTTGTGTGCAGAAGTTTATTGGGTTGCTCTTGGGGATGATACTTGGAAGGCAGTTGTGATGGGGGCAGAATTAGGGAGAAGTTGAATTTCAGAGAATATAGTTGATATACTATGTGATCCCATGGGGAGCTTTGGAACATAAATAGCCTTTCAAATTTGTACCATATTTAGGTAATAGGACCCAGACTTTGTAGCCCTGCACAGTCATTCAATGATGACTAGCCTTAGGAACTAGGGAGATAACCTTGAACATGGTGGTTTCCTTTATCCAAGGCCAGCCAAGGGATAGGGAAAACTGGAAGCTGTCAGTAACAAACTCTTGGAAGGTGGAGAATGAGTACCTGAATCTCATGTACCACTGTATCTATCCAACTCACCTGTGCACTGTCAGATCTATTTTCTTTATATAGAAAATTTACCCCATCTGGGAATATCTCCTCGAGGATTCTGATCATTCTTTTTTCTTGGAGAAGATTATAAGAGGAAGGCTAATGGGATAAACTAAGATCCTTGACAACTGTGGCTGTTTTTGAGGAACCAACTGAAATTCCTCATCCCCTCCTACTCATTCTAGAGTCCTTGTACTCTTGGCCAGAACTTCTTCTGGTCTAGATAATTCACTGGGTGGAATAATACAGACACTCAACCTTGAAGGACTTGAGAGTCTGGTTATCATGCTCTGGGTCATGGTTACTATACTTGCCCATTTACTACTGAAACTGGAATGGGGAGTACCAAACAACATCACAGTGGATCACTTGGGTGCCAGATATGTTTTCTATATCTTCATTGTGTAACAGTGGCACTATGTGCATCAGATGATTAAGGTCAATGATTTACCAGTATGGTGACTCTTTTCCTTGTGTGTATCTTGGTATGAGGGGTCCAAAGTGGCAGTGAGTAGTCATAGCTTAATGTTTAATGGGACCCTATATTCCCTGGCAGGGCTGGGATTTAGCTCAGTGGGTAGAGCGCTGCGCTGCAGTCTCTGAGGCCCGGAGTTCAATTCCCAGAACCGCAAAAATGGGAGAAGGGCCTGGCAATCCACTCCCAATGCAATCCTGAAACAGTCAGCCATTGAAAACCCTATGAGGGTCGCTATGAGTCGGATACCGACTCGACGGCACCTAACAACAACAACAATATTCCCTGGCAGAAGCATGACTTTCCCACCTGGAAGCCAGGACCTCTAGAATCACAAAGCTTAAAGTTGCAGAGATAGAAAGTACACCTTCTGTATGAGTTGCCCTTACTTAGACTCCTTGTTTCTTAGATCCACACTTTTTATATAGGCACAGAGTGTCATCTAATGACCATCAGTTTTTCATATAATATCAAGATGAGTATGACACCTCATCTTCCTAAGGATAGTACATCTGCTGTGCTTTCAAAAGACCACTCCATAGCTCTAACAGGTCAGCAGTTGCTGAGTGGTGCGGCATATGATAGGGCTATTGAATTCCGTATTCAATGTCCAGGGCCACATTTCCTTTGTTGTAAAGTAGGCCCTTTGGTCTAAAGTGATGTTATGCAGTATTTTGTGTAATTGGATCTTACTTTATAAGCCTCTAAGTCATGGCAATGGTCAAAGTCTTGTGGCAAAAAAGCACACGAATACCCATAATACTTATCAATTCATAACAAAATATCCAATGACCCTTCCATGGTGGCAAATGTCCAATGTGATTATTTTGCCATCAAGTGGCTGATTACTTTCATCTAGGGCTAGTTCTTTTTTGGAGTCATAGCATTGGCCTCTGTGACTGGCAGTTTGGGAAGCCATGTGATGGCCCATATAGCCTTCTTCTCTGTTACCATGGACTTATATTTACATTGTGTTAGTATTGAGAATGTGATGACAGAGGCGGGCTTTATCAGTTGTCTGAGTCATTTTCTCTACTTGGTTGCTTTGTGCCTTCTCCGTGGCACATGCTATTTGACAGTCATTAACATGGGGTACAAAGATTTTCAAACTTTGTGTTTATGGTCATGAGTTCATTTGGTCAGCCTCTTCTCTAGAACTATTTTCCCTATTGCTTTATATCTAAGTCCTTGACCAGCCAGTCAAGGCATTTGTGACTGCCTATGAGTCCTCATGTATTATTAAGTTGTTGTTGTTGTTAGGTGTGTGGAGTTAGGGTCCAGCTCATGGTGACTCTATGTACAACAGGTGAAACACTATTGTCAATGATTCTCTGCTATTCATAGGATTTTCCATGGTGGATTGATCCTTGGGAGTGGGTTGCCGGGGCCTTCTCCCAAGCCTACAGTATCTAGTGTTCCCAGACAGTCTCCCATCCAAATACTAACCAGACCCGACTCTACTTAGTATCTGAGACATGATGGGATCAGAAGCCACAGTGCTACAGCTGCAGGCTTGTTATTAAGTCGAGCCATATCTTTTCCACACAAAATGGATGACTTTGTACTGCAGGATGTTGGGGCATTGGAGAGAATAACCTTACCAGTGTGTTTCAAGGCCACTTCTAAATGGGGCCTTTTTGTAGACACAGCCCATTTTGGTTGGCATCCACCTTCCAAGAGAACCCATCTATGGGCTGTGCTCCATCTCCTACTCCTCAAGAACTCCACATACGGACATAGGCTGAGGGATGGGTGCCGATGCAGCAGTGGCAAATGATACAGGGGCAGTGTGCTTAACCATGTGCTTGGCAGCTTACTTGTTCCCCATGGTTCATGCTCAACCCCAGATACACTACTTACTCATATGATGGATTACTGTCTAACCTTAGGATTTAGATGGATTACCACAGAGCTTTTTGATTACTCATAAAAACTTGCTTTAGTTGGGCTTATTTCCTCTAAAGAAGATTGATGGTATTTTCTTGAAATTCTTGATTTTTAATTTAAGAATAAATGTGAATGACATCAAGAAGAATAATTTTTAAATGACTACTTAAAAAATATATCAACAATATAGAAATGCACTCTTTGTGTTGTCTCTTAAATTAACCTCTTACATTTATGCCCTTACTTATCTCCATTTTCTTTAATTTTTCACATACATTAGCCAGGGGACTTTTGTTTATTATGTGGATAGTTTTCCAGTTTTTGTAAAAATCACCATTAGGAGACCAGATTTCTGGTTTCTGAGCACAGGGGCAGATCTTTGCAAGGCTGAGAATTCTTGCTCAATGGAAGAAAAGTTAAAAAGTAATGGAATTCAGAGTATAATATGATTATGTGACAGATATATCATTTCTTCTTTAGAGAACCAAAAGAAAAAAAGAAAAGGAAAAAAGATAAGAAGAGGTAAGTGAAGCTTTGGCATGAATGACCCCATATTTTTCTGGCCATAACATTTTCATATTTTAACATGAGGTACTTGATTTCTTCAGTAAGTCAGATGATAAAAACCAAAGTAAAAAGGACCCAGAAAAGAAAAAGAAGAAGGAAAAGGACAAGGACAAGGAGAAAAATAAGAAAGAAGAAAAAAGCAAAGATAAGAAAGAAGAGTAAGTATTTTTATTGGTGTTGCAATTAGAAATGAATTTGTGATGGGTTTTAGATGTAGGGATAATGCCCATGATGTAACACAGGAACAAACTGTGTAGTAAAGAAGTCCTGTGTAATGAATAAATATCTTTAAATATTTAAAAGCAAGCATTTAAAATAAGTTGCTATCAAATGTGAATTTAAACCTTTTTTCTAAATTCCCTAAATTTGGAAATTGTTAAATTTCCCATCAAGAATTTTTGCTGTTACAATTAATTCTCTCTCACAAGTATTAGTAAAGATACACTTAGTACTGGGAAATATTTAGGTTCAAGGAGAATTGGGCACTAATGATCCTACTGAAACTGAAATAAAAATTTAACAACTTCATTAACATTTTTGAGTAATAAAGACTATATGGCAAAGACTCCAAAGTAAAGATGCCTCACTGCAAAATCCTTGACTGCTTTTGACAGCAGTACAAATGCTATCTAAACAGCAGTCTCTTGAAGTATTCTTTTTAAAACAAACACTGAGAGAGTAAGTCCAAGTGACATTTGCAAAGTTTTTTTTAATACCTTTTATTAAAGGTATATTGTTTTCTGAACTTGTTTAAAGAAAACAATTTACAAAAAAAGGGTTCAATTATTTTTGCCCATTTAGAGAGTTGTTGAAATTTGTATAAGGAGAAATATCCTTAAAAATAAAGACTTGGACCTGGGTGTGATGACACATGCTGGTAATCCCAGGGATTCACAGGGCAGAGGTGGCCTGTATAATTGAGGGAGACCCTGTTTGAATATTAAACAACGTAAATAAAATGGCTGTGGGTGCAGCCCAGTGGTAGAGCACTTGCAAAGTACGTGCAAGGCCCTGGGTACCAAACACACACACACACACACACACACACACACACAGACACAGACACAGACACACACACACACACACACACACACACACACACCAAAAAACCAAAAAAATACTTTGACTTGGTACCAGAACACTTTTTTAAAATGTCCATTTGGCCAGGCACCATAGTATATGCTGCTAATACAAGATGCCGAGACCAGAGGATCTTGTGTTAGAGACCAGAGGCAACCTGTACAACTTAGTGAGAGCCCATCTCAAAACAAGAATTTAAAAAGGGGGTGAGGTAAACTCAGTAGTAAAGCCCTTTCCTAGCATGTGTGAGGCTCAGAGTTTGACCCCTAGTAAAGAGGGGAAAAAAATCCATTTGACCATGTATTTTCTTTTTCCTTTCTTATGCCTTCTAGTGCCTCTCTTAAAGCATCTACCCTGTACACTTATGACAAATACTTTGTATTAATTAGATTGTGTTAGATTATTCTTCCTTGTCTACATGTGAGAAAGAAGCCTCCAGTTCTCCCTGTGCCAAACCCCTGCAACAGCATAGTTCCTGGTCATTTTGTCACCTGATTTTGTAGGGGTGGGGTTTCTACCACCCATAACCTTCCAAAAGAGCCTTGGAATGTCTATAGCTTTCCATAGTCTAAACCACTGTTTTCTCTCGGTGCCTGAATTGTAGAACTGACTGCATCACTGCAGTAAAACCAGGGCTTTAATAAAAGTTTATGGTTTAACATAAGACTGTACTTTAACTGCTGACTCCTCACTAACCAGTTTCTTGTGACTAGTGCACTTATCAAGCTCATCTCCCCAGTGCAGGGGAAGCTTCTCCAGCTTAGTTCTCTTTCATTAGTTGTGGGTGATAGGCATTACCATATTTGATATGGTAAATAAAAATGTTCTTCCCCCTTTCTTTCTAATTGCTGCTAGGGAGAAGAAAGAAGTTGTGGTTGTTGATCCCTCAGGAAACACATACTACAACTGGCTGTTTTGCATCACCTTACCTGTGATGTACAACTGGACCATGGTTATTGCAAGGTCTGCATATATTTTTCTGTGGATCTCAGTTTACTTCTAGTTTTCAAGTTAACTGACTGAACAATTTGACCTAAAGCTCTTCAGGACACAAATCCTTTTTCTAGCACAGCCATAATGAAAGCCTGAACCCTCATTGTGTTTTCTTAAGATCAAGAGAGGGTGTTTGGTTCTCAACTCATTTATGCCCTCAGTACTGGGATGGGGGAGTACTTTTAAATTTGTGATTCGCAATCATGTGATGAGAACATTGGGAGAAACTTCACACTTTTTGTTGTTCTTGCTGTTGTTAGGTGTCATCAAGTCAGGTCTGAATCATAGTGACCTTCATAGGATTTTCAATGGCTGATTGTTTTCATGATTGTTTTGGGAATAGGGTGCCATATCCTTCTCCCATTTTCATGGTGCTAGGGATTAAACCAGGGCCTCAGAGAGTGCAGAGCAGCACTCTACCAAGTGAACTAAACCTCAGCCCCTTATACTCTTTTTGCCTATTAGAAATAAAATGTTAGTCTGGTCCAGCAACTCAGGAGGTGAAGGCAAGAGGATTGCAAGTTTGCCAGAGGCAGCCTACATATCTTAATGAGACCCTGTCTCAAGATAAAAAATGAAAAAATAAAGGTGTTGGGAGTGCAGTTTGATGGTAAAGCACTTGCAAATTATGTACAAGGCCCTAGGTTCAGCCCCTAGTACTGCAAAAAAAAAAAAAAAAAAAAAAAAAAAAAAAAAAAAAAAAAAAAAAAAAAAAAAAAGAAAGAAAGAAAAATATTGGCAACAGTGGGAAAAGATCAAGGGATCAAGGATCTAGTGTCTTTTCCATTGTAAACATCTCGGCCATCTGAACCAAGAATGATTTCCTGAAGGCTTTTGGTACAGATAAGGGATGTGAACCTGATGATCAATGGGTTTTATCCTGTGTATTTTGTCTTTAGCTTGAGGCCATTTATTATTGTTTGATGTTTTTATAAAGCTGACTAGTATTAATGGAAACAATGTCAGAGTTTAGAAATATGAGAAAACCCAACCTCTCAAGGAAAGATTAAGAAAAGCCATGATTGACTAAATATGTTCTAAGGACCACTCTTAGCCTTAGCATGTTATACCTCTCCTCATGAAAAAAATTATACAAAGAGAACTTTTACTCCAACTAGTCTCCACTGTATCTTATCTATGCAATTTTTTCTTTTATAGAGCATGTTTCGATGAACTTCAATCTGATTATCTAGAATATTGGATCATTTTTGATTACGTATCAGATATAATCTATCTTGCTGATATGTTTGTACGAACAAGGACAGGTAAATATGTTCAGTTTTAGATCTTTTCATGCTTTTATCCATATTGTGCAACTTGAAATTTAATAAAAGGAATGACTTTACCTGAGTGCAGAGCCTGGATCCTGAGAGACTTGTATATATACACAAATGTATCTGTGTGTATATGCAAATGTATGTATGTGTACAAAAATGTGTATATATACAAATCTCTTGTTTTTACACTTATAAAGTTTTATTTCTTATTGACACAGCAGACTTCTTCCCATAGCCATCTGTTGATTTGTACTCATGTCCTATTACATTGCTGAAGGCTGTTTATTGAAAATGAATTCTTGTTTTGATCTCAACAAAGTTGAGTTATCGAAATACTCACACTGGCATACAAAGGAGAAACAGATTGATTTTTTCTCTTTTCTTTTAGGTTACTTAGAACAAGGACTGCTGGTGAAAGACAAACTTAAACTCATAGAGAAATATAAGTCAAACTTGCAATTTAAACTTGATGTATTATCAGTGGTACCAACTGACCTGCTATATTTTAAGTTGGGGTGGAACTACCCAGAAATTAGATTAAACAGGCTATTAAGGATCTCTCGTATGTTTGAGTTCTTCCAGAGAACAGAAACAAGGACAAACTATCCCAATATCTTCAGGATTTCTAACCTTGTCATGTATATTGTCATCATTATCCACTGGAATGCATGTGTGTACTATTCTATTTCAAAAGCTATTGGATTTGGTAATGATACCTGGGTCTACCCTGATGTTAATGATCCTGAATTTGGTCGTTTGGCTAGAAAATATGTATATAGCCTTTACTGGTCTACACTGACTTTGACTACCATTGGTGAAACACCACCTCCTGTGCTTGATTCTGAGTATGTCTTTGTGGTGGTTGATTTCTTAATTGGAGTTTTAATTTTTGCTACCATTGTTGGTAACATAGGTTCTATGATTTCCAACATGAATGCTGCCAGGGCAGAATTTCAATCAAGAGTTGATGCTATCAAGCAATACATGAATTTTCGAAATGTAAGCAAAGATATGGAAAAGAGGGTTATTAAATGGTTTGACTACCTGTGGACCAACAAAAAGACAGTTGATGAGAAGGAAGTCTTGAGGTATCTACCTGACAAATTAAGGGCAGAAATTGCCATCAACGTTCACTTAGACACATTGAAAAAAGTGCGCATTTTTGCTGATTGTGAAGCTGGTCTGTTAGTGGAGTTGGTCCTGAAATTACAACCCCAAGTCTACAGTCCTGGAGATTACATATGCAAGAAAGGGGACATTGGACGAGAGATGTACATCATCAAGGAAGGCAAACTTGCTGTGGTGGCAGATGATGGAATCACTCAGTTTGTAGTGTTGAGTGATGGCAGCTACTTTGGTGAGATCAGCATTCTTAACATAAAAGGCAGCAAAGCTGGCAATCGCAGAACTGCCAATATTAAAAGTATTGGCTACTCTGACTTGTTCTGTCTCTCAAAGGATGACCTCATGGAAGCTCTCACTGAATACCCAGATGCCAAAACTATGCTGGAAGAGAAAGGGAGGCAAATCTTGATGAAAGATGGCCTACTGGATGTAAACATTGCAAGTTCTGGTAGCGATCCTAAAGATCTTGAAGAGAAGGTCATTCGCATGGAGGGGTCGGTAGACCTCCTGCAAACACGGTTTGCCCGGATCCTGGCTGAGTATGAGTCAATGCAGCAGAAACTAAAGCAAAGGTTAACCAAGGTTGAGAAATTTCTGAAACCACTCATTGACACAGAATTTTCAGCTCTTGAGGGACCTGGAGGAGAAAGTGGGCCCACAGAATCTACATAGGACTGAAAAGCTGGTCATTAACAAAGATGCACACATGTCAGGATCCTTTTGATCATGTGATCAAAGGCAAATGAAATTTGGAGGAAAAAGACTTAGCTGGGAAATTTTCCCATATGGAAATTGTGCTTGGTGTGTGACATAAGGCCCAGGTATTCTCCGTGAGGTACTGTGATTAAAGAGTCATCCTACCTCGGAGTTATTCACAGTGGGTAATGGGTAAGGATATAAACTTTTCAATGTCTGTATCTTCTGATTTTTTCACAAATGTTCCTTTTATGTAATAATCTTTGTAAAAGTGAATAAATACCCCTCACTTTCAGGCCGTTTGCATTGATGAGGTGTAAAATGTATTCAGCGTAACTGGGAATTACTATGTACACTGTGTTTGGGATACTATATTTAAAAAGGATTACAATGCAATAAAGCAAAATTAATTATGAAACCATGATGAATATCATTTATTTGATAATTTAGTAGAGAGTGTAGGATGCTTCAAGGCGATTTTCAGGACACTAGGCACTGTGGTAGTCTAAGTCTAGGGAAAGGGGGCTGGGAGAAAGTTCTTACCGGTAAAAGCATGATAAACCAGACGTCACTATATAAATATATACAAATAAATAAATATTGAAATATATAATATTGAAAAAATCACAAAATGTTAAAGGAATATTTTATATTAAATTTTAAAAATTCTCAGAGTTTTAAGGTCTGACAGCAGTGACTATCTTGCTTCTCTGCCAGACCAGTACCAAGAAAAATGGTTAAAAGTAATAACATTGCAGGGTATTAACAAGGAAAATTGTCATAATGTTTGAAAGGGAGAAATAAAAGTTCTGTGAAAAAGTATGGACACTACCTGGGAGTTTCTTGGTAATGCTGAATTCCAGGGCAGGGGATGTAGCTCAGTGGTGGAGTACTTAGCACGCACAAGGCCCTGGGTTTTTCAAGACAGTACTCCATTCTTACTTCATTAAAATCTGCATTTTAGGAAGATCCTTAAGTGACTCATACACACATTGAAATTTAAGAAACATGTAATGGGAAGATGGTTCCAGGAAGGAAAATTGAATTTTCTGACAAGTGTGTGGCTCTGGAAGACATTGCTAATCAATCATATAAACTCTCTACTGTTGAACTCAGATGTGGTTCAAAAAATCCTAATTAATATAGATCACCAGACTTGATATGAGATATCTCTCCCTGACTATAATGACATTATTGAACATGGTTTTTTGCTAATTGGATAATTCAGATATTTATAAGGACCTTGATCAGAGTATACTAAGGTTATAATTTATTCTGAATATTCACTAAGCTATTCATTATTTCTTTGCAGTCCTGTGTTTGCCTTTCACATTTTGTCTACCTCTTCAATATCAGCCAGAAAGTGTTTCTTCACAATAAAAGAAGTGTCTGGTCTTTGAGTGGACACATTGTATGCAACAAATAACATGGTTTCTGCCTGAGGAAAGTGCTCTTTTTCCTCTCTTTTTCCCCTTATTCTTATTATTTCTTCTCTTTCATCTTTATAAAAAAAATCTTTGAGACACTGCAGAGAGATTTGCATATATGGTAGGTTAGGAATGAGTGAGGGTCACACACCTAGCTCTGTCTCTCTCCAAGAAGAAGCAACCTCGGCCACAATATCAGGAGGCAGTGGGTGCTTTGAGTTTAATCTGGGCTAGAGACATAGCCAAGGGTCCTGACTTGGCAGGTGAAAATTCTACCACTGAACCACAAATGCCTACAAGACTTCCATCCCTAAGCTCTGAGATTCTTTCTGATTCTTTCCTTGGAAAGTTGGAAGATTCTTGATCCAAAGGCTTGGGGTAGGGAGGTTAGCTATTTCCTTTCTCGTGAGTCCTCTAGATAGAGGGCTCTGACAGGATAAGCTAGTGGTTGAGGGCTCGAGGTTAGACACTAGGAGGGAGTGTGAGGCAGAGGTCATGACTGAGTTTCAGTTTCATCAGGGAAAGAAGGAGGAGAAGAAGGAGGAGGAGGAGGAGGAAGAAGAAGAAACTTGTGACTTTGGGGCCTGCTGACCTGGGTACATGTGGATGCTAAAGCAGGACCTCTCCCTTTAGCCATGCAGAAATCAGTCATGTTCTAAACTGATCTAGACTCCAATTTTGTCCAGAATGAGCATCTTAACATATTAGGACAAGAACAGAGTTGGCATAAAGGTGAAAGAGAGAGGAAAGAGAGGAGAGAGGGAGCTAACATTGAAATTTGCAAGAGGGAGGGGGGAGGAAATGTGAGAGGAGAGGGGGAGAGAGTGAAGGAGAGGGAGAGAGAGAGAGAGAGAGCAAGTGCGAGAGAGGGAGCAGAATAAGAGATTATAGGACTCTGAGATGTATCAGTGAGAAAGTTGAAAAGCACTATATCTTATGAGTGTTTACCTTGCCCACCAACTGTTTTATAATGTGATGTTCATATAGGAACATTTTTCAAAATACCAACTTTTCCAACCTGAAATATTGTGTGATTAAGCTTATTACCACTAGGGGGCAATGTTGGTCTGTAATTATAATCTTCAAACACTGAAGTTATTTTTCTCCTTAGAAATTATAGATAGTATACCTATAATTGATTTCATGATTAATTATTGGAGCACTACTGGCAAAAAAAAAAGAGGAGCGTGGAGTCTAGCTCAGTTGGAAGAGTGCTTCTCTGCACTCTCTGAGGCCCTCAGTTTGATCCCTAGCACTGCACAAAAGGGAGAAGGATGTGGCAATCCACTCCTGAAGCAATCCCGAAACAATCACCCATTGAAAACCCTATGAGGGTCACTATGAGTTAGACCTGACTTGATAGCACCTAACAACAACAACTTATAATTCATATCCAACCCCCCAATTCTGATCTGATTTTAAACAGTGACTCATATCTCTATAAGTTGCTAAATACTTAATTTAAAGACTACAGGAATACTATATAAAGAAGTGCAAATTTGTCTGTGAAATCTAGGCTGCCTTAATTAATGGGTGCAATTTACTCAAAAGCCAGGAAAGACTTTCAAATAGGAGAGAAATTGCTAATGAAGCCATTTCATCCACCACAGGAGTGAACCGATCATGTCAGTATGTATAATGGTTGACTGCCTTAGGGTGACAGATCTGGGTTTTCTTTGGGAACTCAGGTTCACGACCTAGCTCTACTTGCCAAGACCTTGGATTTGGTTTCATAGGCTAAGGTAATCTACCATGCTTAGACACAGCCTTGGGAAATTTGTCTTGAATCTATTTTAGTTATCATAACAGATAGAATTAACTTTTCATAATATCAGCATTGCCATGTAGAAATGAAGGTATCATCAAAAAAATTAAAAATAAAGAGAGAAAGAAAAAATGCTGCAGTTGCATACACACACACACACACACACACACACACACACACATTTGGCTCAGATTTACTGATGAGATTTTGACTTGGAAGTAAACAATGTCCTAATTCATGAAATTTATGAAACAGCCAAAAAATCACAAAGTAAGTAGTTGTTACAGAAACGTAACAAATCCTTAAGTCATTCAGCGACAGCAGGTCTTTCTCTAAAAAAACAGCATATACAAGCTGGAAGAAACTCAATTCATATTGTAGAACAATGCTACTGTGTTATATTTTGGGTTTCCAAGTAGATTTTCGAATGTTTTCTTATCATGTACCAATTGTTTCTGAATAATCATTTCTTAGCTTTCTTTCCTAGCCAAGTTAACAAATTCTTCAGTACAGAGACTATATCTTCTTTGTTGTGCTCACAAGCCCAGCTCAGTGCTTTGCCCATGAAAGATGCTCAGTAAATGTTGGGGGGTGGAATTGGTATCCTGCACACACCCTTTAGTACAATTTCAGGCAAGAAAATGCAACAAGTTTATTCTGTGTTGTTGTTGTTGCTGTTGTTAGGTGCCTTCAAATCGGGTTCCACTCATAGCGACCCTATGTACAACAGAACAAAACACTCCCCACAATAATGTGCCAGGCACACAGTCTTTTTTATGTTTAAGCCCATTGTTGTTGACGCTGTGTCAATCCACTTAGTTGAGGGTCTTCCTTTTTTCACTGAGTCACCACTCTTCCAAACATGATGTCCTTCTCCAGGGATTGGTCCCTCCTGACAACATGTCCAAAATGTGTAAGACACACTCTAGCCATCCTTGCTTCCAAGGAGCATTCTGGTTGCACTTCTAGAAATCTGTTGGTTCTTTTGGCAGTCCACAGTATATTCAGTATTTGTCTCCAGCACCATAATCCAAAAGCATCAATTCTTCTTCCGTCTCCCTTATTCAATGTCCAGCTTTCACAAGCATATGAAGCAACTGAGAATATTATGGCACAAGTCAGGTGCACCTTCATCTTCAATGTGACATCTTTCCAACACTTTAAAGAGGTCTTTTGCAACAGCTTTTCCCAATGCAATGCATCTTTTGATTTCTTGACTGCTGCTTCTGTGGAGTTGATGGTAAAACCAAGTAAAGTAAAAATCCTGGACAACCTCAATCTTGTCTCCACTTATTGTGAAGTTGCATACTGACTCAATTGTAAGGATTTTTGTTTTGTTCATGTTTAGTCACAATCCATACTGAAGGTTATGTTCTTGGATCTTCACCAGTAAATGTTTCAAATCCTCTTCAGTTTCAGCAAGCAAAGTTGTCTCATCTGTATAATACAGGTTGTTAATGAGTCTTTCTCCAATCCTGAAGCCATACTCTTTTTCATAAAGTCCAACTTCTTGGATTATTTTCTTAGCATAGAGATTGAAGAGGTCCGGTGAAAGGATACAGCCCTGACCTACACCTTTCTTGACTTTAAAACAGGCAATGTTTCCTTGTTCTGTTGGAACAATTGATTCCTGGTCCATGTATAGATTCCTCATGAGAACAATTAAGTGCTATTCCCGTTCTTCAAAATGTTATCCATAATTTGTTGTGACCCACACAGTCAAATGCCTTTGCATAGTCAATAAAACATAGATAGACTTCTTTTTGGTATTCTCTGCTTTTGGCTAATATCCATCTGACATCAGTGATGATGTCCCTGATTCCACACCCTCTTCTGAATCCAGCTTGATTTTCTGGCAGTTCTCTGTTTGTATACTGCTGCAGTCATTTAAAAATGATTTTAGCAAAATTTTACTTGTATGAGATATTAATGATATTATCTGATAATTTCCACACTTGGTTGTATCCCCTTTCTCGGGAATAGGCACAAATCTGGATCTCTTCCAGTCAGTTGGCCAGATAACTCCAAATTTTTTGGCATGTGCTGTTGGGTGGTCCCTAAAGATGAACAAGGCAAACTTTAACAATAGCTAATATATGTTGATGGCAAAAATAAATAGCACCAGGCAAAAAAAGGAATTATGTGCTTTATTGAAGAATGATGATCTGATTTATGGATTATCCAGGCATCTAGCTCTCCCCACCTTTGGAAAGAGAAATGAGAACAGAAATGCACACTTTTAAATCCAGATGTTAATATCAGTTTCTTGTATCAGTCTGGGCAAGCAGAGGGTTGACCACCTTTATGAACTACATGTCATGCTCAGAAGCTGGCTCACTAAGTGTGTTGCAACTGTCTCATTCGTGGGTTGGGAAGGTCTTCACTTATGCTTTATTTGTAGCAATTAAAAAATGAAAATTTGGTTCAGTGGGTTTACAAACAGAAATTTTAGGTAGGTATGGGCAGTGTTCTTTAGCAATGAAGAGTAATATTTTCTAATGTGTATTTCCAGAAAGTTTTTATATAGTAAAATATACATCACTTATGATGGTTAATTTTGATTTGTCAACTTGATTGGATTGAGAAACACCTCTGTCTGTGTTTGTGAGAGCATTTCCAGAGATGATTAGATTATGAGTCCTCTGATCAAATGAATGAGTTAATCCATTGATGGATTCAAATTTTGAATAGATTATTGGGAAATGGTAGAAGGTAGAGCCTGTTTAGAGAAAGCAGGTCACTGTGGGGATGTCCTTGGGGGCTATGTCTTCACCTAGACCCTTCCTGTTACTGCTTTGTTCTGCTGTCGTGGCTGCCACAAACTAAAGAGTCCTGCTGCACCATGAAATAATGGACTGAAACCACGAGCTAAAATAAATCCTTCCTCCCTGAAATTATTTATGTCAAATATTTTGTCACTTTGAGAAGGAAAGTAACTAACACACTAGTCTAAAATAAAAAAATCAAATAAAATTTAAAATATAAATTTAATGGATAATGTAAAAAAACAAATTGAAGCATGGACATGTTTTTTAATTTCAGGAAGTTCAGGTAGGGAGTAATAATTAAATTACCAGAAACTTTTTACTAATATATAAGACATATATGAGAAATAAAGCAAAAGGCAGGAAGAATAAACAACATATTAACTTCAGTTGCATTTTTATTTTTTAAAAAAGTTCATTGCTTTAAAAAGTTTAAAACTATGGATTTACTAAGGCTGGATGTGAGCCTGGGTAGGACACTGTTAGTTTAGGTAAAATTCTTCCTGATACTTCCTGGAATTATTGGATATCCAAGTTTCTATATAGACTGTTCAGAATCAATAATACCAAACAACAGGTTTATAGACTCAGAACAAATACTTTGATATTCCCTGGACTATTTTTTCTCTAAAGGAAGGGAGAAAGTGAGGAACTCGAGGAAAAGAAAAAGAGAGACTGTAGAGATATAAAAAGAGCCAGCAGGTCATCTAGTTCACCTCTTCACATTTTATAAATACAGAAATGATAGACAGCACTAAAATTGGTAAGGCTGAAGAGTATCAGGCAGTGTGGGTGACTGCTGGAAATTTTACTATATTTTAGAGAGAAATATGCTAATAATATCTGGTAGAACCAAGATTGGGTTTATCTGAAACCCAGCAATTTCATTCTTAGTTATAGTCACTGGTAAAAATCTGCCATATACACATAAGAAGACATGCTCAAGAATGTAAAAAGTAGTAAAAACATTGGAAACAACCTAAATATTCATGAAAGAAACTAGGTAACTAAGTGGAATATATTCTTACAATGAAATTTATAAAGCATTTCAATAGTAACAGACAACACTTATGTAGTGTTTAGTTTGTATTAGGCACTATCCTGATAGACATGCCAGATAGAAATGCATTTAATCCTTATAACTTCTTTCTCTTTCTTTCTTTCTTTCTTTCTTTCTTTCTTTAATAAGGCAGTAAGTTTTTCTTCATTATGAATTTAAACTATATTTTGTAAAAGTAAAATTCATGTTTTTTAATGTGTTTGATATCTTTTTTCTTTTTCTTTTTTTAATTAGTAATTTTCAATGTACAACTTAATGGGTTTCATTATGACATAGATTTCATTATGACATTTTCATATATGCACTCCATTGTACATTGCTCACGTAACTTTCCCCTTACCCCCTCATTACCCTTCTCGCCCATCCCCACTCTCCCCACCAATGATCTCCTTTCTACTTTCATGTCTTTTTGTGAGAATATTTATCTATATACGTGCATCCCAATTTTGATATAAGTCTAAACTGTTTTTCTATAGTGATCTACCTTTTTATATTCTTAGCAGTATTAGATGAGTGATCTAGTCCATTTACATTATTGCCAGCCTTTGGTATTATTGCTATTATTTTTAAATTTTTAGCTATTCTAGTAGGGTTTTTCCTACCTCCCCTTTTTTCCCACCATACTCATAAAGTTGTACTGTTTACATTGAGATTGACTTTTCTCCCTTTATCCTTCCTCATTGACCCTTCTCCCCCCATCTTCTTCAATCGTTGCTTCCCTCTGCTAGATCCCTCCCTTCTTCTTTCTACTCCTTAAGTTGTCCCTTCTATGCTGTTTAATTGAGCTTTTTATTATGTTTCAATCCTTATAACTTCTTATAAGGTAAATTCCATTATGTTCCTTGTTTAATAGATGAGAATATGGAGGCACAGAGAGGTTAAGTAATTTTCCCAAGACCCACAGGAAGGAAGTGGCACAACTGGTATTTGAACTCAGTGGTGTGGCTCCAGTGTCTCTGATCTTAGCCCATTCACTTGGGTTGACTTTGCATGTAGACATAATAGTAACTATACAAAATTACAAACATATAGCACAATACAGAATAGTGTTTAGGAACTGTGCCTATGAAGGAAATGCTTAATAACAGCCAGGAAAATTGTAGACACCAGAAATCAGAATAGTGATTACTTCTGTGCAGGGTGGAGGACAATGGGGTGGGAGGAAGGTAAGAAACACATAGAACTTCAACTGTCTGTGCTATTTTACATCTTTTTAAAAAATATGAAGTAAATGAATCCAAATGTTGAGACTTGGCAAAAGTAGTACAGATAGGTATATATTGCTCTCTATAATTTTTGGTATGTTTGCACTATTTCAAAAAGAAGAGGAAAAGAGGAGTAGAAGAGTTTGGTATAAATTCAGACAGCTAGTTTAGTAGCATATCCTGGATTTCTGACCCTTAGTCCAGTGTTTATTTCACTATGAGGTTGTACTTGATTGCTTTCTACCCAGACCAAGTTGAGTGCTTTATGGGATTCTATCTGGTGATAACATGTCTGTTATCTGTATGTTTCCACTTTAGGCTACTCAGAGCACATATTGAGTAAATTTGAGACAATACTTTCTAGAATTACATTTCATGTCTGGCTCTTGGTTTCCTGACTAGTTAGAGGTGAAAGAATGTATTTTCTACCAATGTATCCCTTTGGGATTCTGAAAATAGCAATTTACCACAAAATTACTCACCAGGCTGACAATGTTGGCCCTTAAGAAGGGTTCATATTGGATTTCTTGTCAGATTGCCAGTTTATCCTCTTTCAAATTATGTTCACTTTTTTTTATCTGGGCTGAGCTTCAGCCAATTGGACTTGGTCCAAGAAGGTACTTGAGTTAGATCACCAGAGGGCAGGGATTCTGCTTCCTGGGTTTCTCACAAGATTCTTGGGGCTGAGGAGCACAGGTACTTGGTAGTACCTTAGCCCATGGCATTCCATGACCACCCTTAGTGGCCTCATTGTTTACTGTCTGCAGAAATAACAATAGATGAGCCACTCATGGCATGCTTTCAAGGTGTGAACATCTGTCTACCATTACCAGTGGGTCTCTAGGATAGGAATATAACTTTTCCCATTAATTTTGCAATTAATAAGTCATGCCCAGCAACTTAGTTTCCAAAAGATATTAATAATTAATGGACCTACATTACAGGTATTTCTATTGCTCCATTCAGATGTAATTTCAAAATGCCCAAAGAGCACAAAATATGTAAAATTACTGAGGAAACATATCACAATAAAGTAATAAGAAATTTGCTTTGATTATATTCCTTTTATTATGTCTAAAATAATTGACATTTGAAATTCCCTGATTAAAGAGAAATAAGACTCTTTGGACATAATAAATGAAAATTTTTACCAGTGAAATAATAGATATTTCTTCCCTTGTAAAGAAATTCCTCATTTAGATTTTATTACTAATCTTTTTCATATAGAAAAAGTTTGACTTCAAACCACAGACTTAGTATCTTTTCTTTTTCTTACTTCAAGAAAAGGACTGCTCCTCTGGCTTCCATGCCAAACTAGAAAGCCATGTGTTGGTTTGCAGCTCAGAGGAAGTGGTCAAAAATACATCACAAAATTATTAAAATACATAATATAGATTACTCATATTTCAAACACTGAAATCAAATACAGTATGCCATAGATATTGGCAATGTCAATTGAGCATTTGCTCCTTAAATACAATTAAGGCTCACCTCAAAGTAAATGATTGTCTCAAATAGGAGATCATGCATAAACAAAAGAATATCGGTAAAGCCATTTATTTAAATTTCTAAAAAATCATCACAAAAATCATGTTAGTAATGATTTTTTAAACAGTAAATAATATTGGGAACAGATATAAAATAAATGATAAGGATAAATAGATTTTTTAGGTGTTGACCCTTATGACAACAGTTATACTTAACATTTTTAAACATAACTAAAGCTAATGAAAAAGTTTCAGCATGGATACATTCCTTTGGAATGCACTTGGGGTAAAATAATTCAAATCCTACTTTTAAATGATTACTCTAAGTAACAAATGCAGTTGAGGCCTAGATAAGCAGTGTTGTAGCTCATAGTGTTTCCTATGAAGAATTACGAAAAGATGACCAAAATGCTGGATTTTGTTAGGAAGAACTGTTAAGAAACATCTTCTTCCAGTGGTAGAAAGGGTTAACTTAGAAATAGCATACCCTTTTGTTTTATGAACCCCAAATATATTTCATCAGAGTGTCTAGAGATTGACCAAAAGGCTGAGTTGCTACATGTGATTACAAAATGGTAGAGGAGGGGACATAGGGTCCCAGTCCAGAAAGACAAAAGCTGAGAGAAATGTGCTTCAAAAACAAGCAACACCAACAAAACACACAGAGACAACTGTGTAATTATTAAGAGAACAGACAGCATCATCAATTTGTTACATTTTTGGCAGTCCATCTACAACATTCCTTTGCAAGTTGAAAAATTGCAGACCTATGATTTTATAGCAAAGAAAAAGAACACTGAATGTTACAGTACAAAGAGACCTGAAAGAGATCTAGTCCTAAAGTCAAATGTGAGCTAAACGAAGCTGCCCAATTGTCCTCGAAAGTGTTTACTGTTTGGACTTCCCCTAGTGTTTGCCACAGTTTTAAGCATACAACAAACGTGGTATAAAAATCCAGAAAGACTATTTTCACTAGGGACCCAAATGATTCTGAGAACTGAGGATAGGTGCAATAATAAGGGTGACTGTTTCTAGGGCAGCATCATTCAGACTTCCTGGATTATGACCCACAATAGAAAAACATATTTTGCGACCCAGAAAACACATAGCTATAATAGACTTTTCACACACACACACAAAATTACCCTTAAAACATTCAGTGCGCTGGGGCATATTCTGTTTTCTCTATTCTATGTTAGTTCCTTATAAAAAATGTTTTCTGCAAACTATTAAATTGATTACATGGTTAATTAATGGAGCACTTTTGGCAAAAAGTGAGGGCCACTTGGGGTTTAGTTCAGTTGGTAGACTGCTGCTCTGTGCTCTCTGAGGCCCGGGGTTCAATCCCTCAGCATGGAGAAAATGGGAGAAGGACGCAGTAGCCAACTCCTGAAACAATCCTGAAACAATTAGCCATTGAAAACCCTATGAATAGTAGAGAAGCACTGACATAGTGCCAGGCATGGCACAGTGTAGGGGAGTATTTCATTTGCTGTACATAAGGTCTCCATGAGTCAGACCTAACTGGATAGCACCTAACAACAACAACAAACTGGCAAAACAAAACAAAACAAAACAAAAAACCTAACCAAACCAAACCAAAACCACTTTTAGAGAATGGTAAGTAGAATTGCCTGAGAGAGAGAAGAATTCATTTTAGCCTAAATAGAAAATGAGGCAAACAAATTAATGGGGAGTGGAGTGGAAAAATACTAATAATGAAGATTCTATAAATCTCTTCATATAAAACTCAAGACATCCCCTCACAGTGCTTTCACTCAGGATGAAACATTCATTCATAGTGGTGGCCCATTATTTCTTGAGACCATAACCTACTAATGAATTATCCTCCTTCAAGTTTTATTTATTTATTTATTTATTTATTTAAAATTTTTTTCTTTTTCTTTCTTTCTTTCTTTCTTTCTTTTTTTTTTTTTTCAGTACTGGGGGTTGAACCCAGGGCCTCGCACTTGCATGCTTTGCAAGTGCTGGAACACTGAACTGCACCCCCAGCAGTTTTGTTTTTTTTTTTTGGTTTTTGACACAGGGTCTCACTAAATTACAAAAACTGCCTCTGGTCTCAAACTTGCCATCCTCCTGCCTCTACCTCCCAAGTTGCTGGGATTACAGGCATGAGCCACCCCTTCTGTCTCTTTATTTATCTTTTTAAGGTGACATCTGAATATTAACTCTACTTGTAGTGATTTCTTTTCTAAAGTTTTAAAGAATCTTTCTCTCAGCCCATTCAGAAATAGTTAATCCTTTACTAGATCACAGATGAATGTCAAGCATGATTTACAAGACACATAGACCTTGCTTAGAATTAGGATTTCTCAGATTTTTTTTTCGGATTAAGAGGAGAACACAGTAATTGCGGAAATGAATGGGTTTAATAAATTTAGAAACATTAAGGCACTGCTTGGGGCACATTAGGAATCCATATTAGGAGCTACTATAGTTCTATTGTCCTAGTTTTGTTGAAAACTCTGGAAAAATAAATTAGACAGAATAATCCAGTAACAAGCCTGGAAAGGACTTTTCAGAGGTCAGGCTAAATAGTGCCAAGCTCACCTGAATAATACCTGGCAAAGATTATATCTAAGCAGTTTTAAAGTCCCCAAGGAATTTATCTCTTTCTTTAGCTATCTATTACCAGAGAATGGCTGTCTATTCTCTGATACCATCTCATTCCCTTTAAAATGATTTTCCTTTTCTTTTAATGAAATTTGATTTAAAGTCTACATTACAAAATTTATTGAAATTGAGTTATCAACTTTTTTTCCTCCTCAAAACTAGATTATTTTGATGTTGTATTTGTTTAGCATTAGGTTTAACTGCCAACCCAAGACAACAGTGGCTTCATTAAATTAAGGAACATTTAAGCATTTTAACACTTAAAGTATTTTGTACTTATTTAACATTTTATACTTATTTTTCACGCTGAAGTCCAGATACAGGCAGATGCAGACTGTGAACATACCTCATTAAGTGTAATCCTCAGGATACAAGCTCCTTCTATATGGTAGCTTCAAAATGTGCGACCTCCACTCCCAAGACCTTCTCATGATCCAAAATGGCTAATCCAACTCCTGCCACTTAACTCACACTTTAGGCACTTAGGAAGGAGGAATGCAAGAAGAAGGGCATTCTGCCTCCCTGTCAGGACACCTTGCTGAAGTCATAAAACTCACTTCCTTTTATATCTCATAGAAAAAACATAATTGTGTAACTACTTAGCAGCAAGAGAGGCTGACCCAATATAGCTTTTTTATGGACTATACAATATATATTATTACATATAGATGGATATCCAGATAGATCCAGCAATTTTATTATTAAAGGGAGAAGAGAGATACTTCTGCTAGACTTTAACTCTGAGCTAGAAGAAGTCTGTTGGTTCCTTGAGTGTTCTAGTTTAGCATTCCAAGGATACAGTAGTTGTTCATTAGAAACAGCCAAGTAAAACACTGGAAATACTGACCCCAGACCTGGAGTTCCAGTCTCCATACCCAAAACATGGCCTTGAGGAAAGAGCCAGTAGACCTGAAGGAACCATATGGATCATGTGGTTCTCTGCACTCTGATGACAACAAATTGAGGGAACTTTCTTGTGCACTCCATTAGACTTGGAGACCACTAGACATCACTACATTGGACTTTAGGGTCTTTCCACCACAACAGGGATGGGATCAGACCCAAAGAATCTCTGAAATGGCTCAGTTACAACAGACGAACAATACACATTCCTGTTTAAGGTTTATATCTTCCACTAGGTGCACAAGTTTCGAGATATTCTCTTGAATTCAAGAGCTTTGCTCTGGCAATTGTCTTCCACTCCACCCTGTGCATTATCATTCATTCCTTCTCTGTGAGATAGTCCCCATTACTGTGCAATGGCTCAAATATTAAAGAAACACTTTGAGGCTTAAGTCTGTTTCTGGTTCCAGCTAGGACATCCTTTCTCTGATCCCTATTATCGTAACTCTTCTATAGAATTCTTCCTTGTAGAATTCCTCTCTTATTATTCTTTCTTGAATCTGATAAAGTTTTGCAAAACCATCCCCCAATGTTACTGATGACTCCTGTGTTGCCTAATCTAACGGTTTTCAGTCCAAGAATTACTAGATCTCTTGGTAACATTTGGCACAGTGATCATTCCCTCTATCTTGACCCTCTTTCTGTACTTGGCTTTCAGAACATTTGACTTTTGTCACTTTTTGGACTTAAATTCTCTCCTTGTTCATTCTTCTTCCTCATTACGTCTTTAAACATCAAAGTGTCCCATAGCCACAATCTTGACTATAGTAGCCTCTTATCCAGCTTCTCTAATTCCAATATTCCCCCAACAATTCATTTCCACAGAGCAGCTAATGTAACCATTTAAAAACAAAAGAGCACATCACTTCCTTGTCTCAGCTTGCTTATACTTAAATCTTCTCTATATGCTCACATTAAATGGTCCTTAATTATTTCTCTGCTTTAATATCCTACCATGCTTTTGCCTGCTCATTCTCAATCCTTTTGGCCCCTTGCAAGTATGCTCACTTTTCTGGGTCCTTGTAGTTTCCTCTTCCTAGGAAATTCTCTCCCCAGTAGCCAATGGCTAGTCTTGTCCCTTCATTCAAGTATTGGCTCCAATGTCACCCTATTTAAATAGAGCATTATCCCTGACTACTTCACCTAAAGTCAACCTTTCTTCACCTTACCTCCCTGCATAGTCACTACTTGGTATTATATTTTAAATTTGTTTCCTTGTTATATTTTAAATTTGTTTCCTTGTTATCCTCCACTATGATGTAAGTTCCATAGGAACAGCTATTTTATTTCATGAATTACTCCATTTCTTTTGCTTATTAAGTACCTAGAACAAAATATGGTCTCAATAAATGTTTGTTGACTAAATTAATAAACAAACAAGTGAAATTCCCCATCAATCCTGGGAAGATAGAACCCAGAATTCAAGTTATGATCTTTGAAAGACTGCGTACTGAAATATAATCACTTGTATTGCGCATCCAAGTGTGTTAACTAGGAGTGATACCTACTGCAATTATAATTGTAGGTGTCATTCTATTATAAGCCATTGCCATTTCAAATCATCCTATTGTTTCTACATTAGTTTTTTTTTTTTTTTTTTAACAGGCTTAAGACGTCGTCTCCCTTTTCTTGAACCTTGGCTACTTCTGTCAACATTGAAGCCAAACTCAACTTCTCTTTTCAAGGTCTTCTCTAACCCTATTTGTCACCTTTGACTTGGGATTCAACAGATTTTTTCTTTCTTTCTTTTTCTAAACTTCCTTGTCCAAGTACATGCTATACTTATTTTCACTTCTAGCACTTGGCTCATACTGTCACTACCACTCAGAATGCCTCTTTCTATTTGGTTCTCAGTATCTTCACGACCTCTTCATCCTGACCGTGCTACTCCACTTCCAGTGAATCATTCCAATCTCTGTGTAGAACATATGTCCACTGCCTGACAGTATTGGCTAGCCATTAGACACACTTACTGATTGATTGATTATTTAGCTGAATATTTGAAAGTAATTTACATTAAATATGATAAGTATTTGGCTTATCTTCTGTTATGAAGGCTTTTCTAGAAATAGTAAAATGATAACCCAGTTTTGGTAAAATTATTTCATTTTCATGAAATTCACATTACACAATACTTTCAAAAATCATTCAGTTCTAAGTATTATTAGGTACAACAAAATATTCTTCCAAGTCATATGCACGTTGACCTGGTTAGGAGAATGGACCTGATTAGTTAATGTTTCTAATTCTCATTGTCTCTTCTATAGAAAATCAGTTTCTAAATTTTTCTTGGCTGATAAATATGCACTGTGTATTTATCCTTTATTTTCTTCATAACACTTTTTGCTCCTAACATCCTGCAGTTTAGTTGGGTTAAATCAGTATTTCTAAGAAAATTAATATAATATGTATATAGTATTGTACCATCTGGGCCCAATCAGGACTAGAAATCACACTGTGGGGTAAGTTTAATATAAAGAATTATTAAACTCTGAGAAAATAATGATTATAAGCGAACAGTGTATGTAAATATAGTATTTATATTTATATTTGCATTTATATTCATATGTGTGTGTGTGTGTTCCTAGGGATAGAGCCTAGGGCCTCCTGGATGCTAGGTAAGTACTCTTCTACCAGAGAGCTCTGTCCTCAGCCCTTGTAAGTGATATTTAAAGCTAAAGAAAAGTACTCAGTAAAGGAAAAATTGTCCCCTTCTTGCTAGAATTCAGTTCTTATTGAATTCACAATTCACTACACTGGATAGCAAAGAAGTTTTTTGGTCAATTTTGGTCAGAGCTGTTCTGCCATTTTTATGCACATGGGAAGTAACCCTTTGGAGAAGTAGTCCCCAACCTTTTTAGCACAAAGGACCCTTTTAGTAGAAGGCAATGTTTCCTCAGGTAGCGGTGGGGAGGTAGGATCGAGGAAGGTTTCCATATGATTCAAGTACATTACATGTATTGTGTAAATACAGATGAAGCTTCACTTGCTCACCTGCCACTCACACTGGTACCTGGTACTGGTCTGCAGCCCAGGATTGGGGACTCCTTTTAGAGTACAAACAGGGCACAGCTGATAGTAAGCAGTGTTATGGAAGTGCAGAGAGCGTGTAGTCACAAATGAACTGTGCCTGGTCTGCAGTGCCCTGGCAAAGGCAGGGGCTGGGGGAATGTCAGCAGCAAAGTGAGTGGCGATCAAGGCAGGAGCATGAACAGGAGGCCTTTTCCTCAGTTTCCACATAGAAAGGACTCATATTACCAGGACAGACCCAGTAGTGATGTGGCTAGTCTACAGTGCAGTGTGGGCAAAAATAAGAGGAACATGCTTTCTTTTTTGCAATGTCTCTCTACTGCCTTCTATTGACAAAACTTATCATGTTCTCTGGAGATGCTTAAAGAGTTGATCACAGAGCACACATTGTAGTGTGAATTGGAATAAGGCAATAATTTGATAACTGGCACAATTTTTATTTAAGCATAGATGTACTTATCAAGGATAAATGTATCTGGGCAGTTGTGTATGGATAATGTGGCAAAGACAATCCATATAAGGATAATGTCAGTAATGGACAAATAAAATTAAATCACATTTTTCAAATGAGTGGACAATCAGTATATTCAAATATCTTATATTTCTATTCTTATTTTTTAAAAATTGAAAAGCAATACAGATATAGTAAATTGCACAAGCCATAAATGTACAATTTGATGTGTTTTTGTATCTGTATAGACCAGTGAAACTACTACTCAGATCAAGATAGAATATTTCCACCACTTAAGATACCTAATTCCTCATCAGTTAAAGTCCTTCCACCTTCAGGGGTAAGGGTCCTTACCCCTGAAGGCTCATAGCACTTGTTCAGGAAACTTCATAAAAATGGAACTATAAGTGGTATTTAGAGTAAGAGGCTTTGAGAAGTAACTATGTTTAGATGAGGTCAAAAGGGTGGGTTCCCCAAGATGGGATTAATGGCTCTATAAGAAGAGGAAGAAACACCAGAGTTTTCCCTTGTATGTTTTTTGCCACATGATGCTTCCTCCATGACATGACCCAGCAGGAAACCCTTACCAGATGCCAGCACCTTGGTTATGGACTTCCCAGTTTTCAGAACTGTGTTGTAAGAAATAAACCTCTGTTCTTTATAAACTACCAAGGAATTTATAATTATTCAGAATACCTGAGACCCAAATGTAGTCTTGGTATTCAGTTATAGCAGCAGAAAACGGACTAAAGTCAGTTGTTTCTAGTTTTTCTAGTTTTTGGATATTTTGAATATACCTGCTCTAACCATGCTTCTTTGTAGAGTTAAATACTCTTTTGGGTATATGTCTGGAAGCGGAATTTCTTAGTCATAGTGCTTTAGTGGAAAGCCATGTTTAATTTTAGCAGATACTGCCAAAACTTTTTAAAAGAGTTTAAATCTATTTCTATCCCCATTAGAAAATAGGAGATTTCCAGCTGCTCCTATCCTTGTTAACACTTGGTATTGCCACTATTTTGTTTGTTTGTTTTTTAACCTATTCTTAAGGGTACATTTTTAAAAACTAAAATTGATTAAAAATGCACAATGTCCCTTGTGAGAAACACAAACCTTATTTTTCTTGTTACCTGAAATTTCAAAATAAAAATGATAGCAATGTAATTTTTGAACATGTGTTCTCCACTTACACATGCTTTCACATTATGTTATATACCGAGCCAGGATAGAAAGACAGGGTAATGTGGGAGACATGGAAAGGGAAAGAGCTTTCACTCCAGGATCTGTTTTGAATATCATCAGCTGAGAGTTGAGAACTTTGACACACCTACCAAGAAGACTGCTGTGAGGACTGCCTACATAGAAACATTATTTTTGAGAGACATTTTAAACAATGAAAATGTTAAGATAGCGATAAGCCGTGCTTAGAGTAAAAAATGTATGTAACCTTTAATTCTGTGCTGCTTTGAGACATGCCTGTGGTAACTTCCTCGTGATTCTTTTCTTAAATGACTCAACGTATAACCTCATTTTACTAAAGGGAAGTTCCTCCAATAGAAAACAACTAAATAATGGAACTTCTTTTGATCTTATTGGCACATCCCCAGCCTGTGAGGGACCTTTGCAGGCTCAGGTCACACTAGGCACCCAGAGCTAGGCGTCTAGGATTGACATCACATGGGGCATGTCTTAGGTTAAATGGAACTGGAGGGAACAAATGCACCACCCTCTGTTGGGCTTCTGGCACACTCCCCACCCCACCGTAAGTTCTCATCTGTGTCTTGGATGCCTGTTTCTCTCCCTCTCTGAGTGCCCATATGCATTCTAAAGTGCGGACTTAATGAACTCTATAACTTTGTTTCACTCTCTCTCTTTTGCCCTGAAATTCTTATCTGTGATGAAGCCAAGGATGGGGCTTAACCTTAGTGGAGGGTCCAACTAGGGGACCTCCTCAGGCTAGGTGGCCACGTTGAACTGTATTTCTCTGCTGTGTCACTGGTGACAATACCAGCTCTCCATTGCAAAAATTGACAATGATAATGTAATAAATGTTTGCTCATTCAGAGAGTACATAAGATTCTTTTTGATTCCAAAGTGGTAATCATGATTATATATTTTCATTGCCAATATGTCAGGGAAAGAATTAAAATTATATAACATATTTTTTCTCTAAAAGTAACTGGAATTTCCAGGCATGTTAGCTTTCCACTACTGTAACAAGTACCTGAGATAAATCTCCTTTTAAAAAAGGAAAGTTTAGAGCCAGGTGCAGTGGTGCACGCCTGTAATCCCAGCAACTCGGGAGGTGGAGGCAGGAGGATCACAAGTTCAAGATAAGAGGCAGTCTGTGTAATTTAGCAAGACCCTGTCTCAAAAAGTAAAAAAAATGGGCTGAGGATGTAGCTCAGTGGTACAGCACTTGCAAAGCATGTAAGCGCAAGGCCCTGGATTCAACCCTTAGTACTAGGGAAAAAAAAAAAAAAAAAAAAAGAAGAAGAAGAAAATGGAAAGTTTATTTTGCCTCAGCTCACAGTTTTGGAACTTTCAGTCCATGAATGATTTGGTCTTATTGCTTTGGGCCTGTGGTGAGGTGAGGCAGCACATCATGCCAGGAGCATGTGGTATAGCAAAACCACTCACCTGTAGGCCAAAAAACAAAAGAAAGAAAGGAAGGGACAAGGATCCCACAGTGTGCTTCAAGGGCCTACCTCCAGTGACCTAAAACTTCCCACTTTGCCACACCACTTAAAGATTCCACCACCAAGAGCTGGAGACCAAGTCTTTAACACATGCGCTTTTGGGTACATTTCAGATACAGGTAAACATTAAATACAGTTATAAAGTCATCATATGGTATTGTGGTGAACAGTGTAGGCTAGAAGTCACACTATCCAGTTGTAATCTTAGCTCTGCTAGGATGTTAAATAAGAAAGTTTTCACAAACACTATGTTCTCTGTCAGACCATAACAGATTTTTTCCTTCGTCAGCTTCATTGTGGAAAGTTTAACTTTAGGTCTTTTAAACTTTCAAAGTTGGGTGCTGCTTTAAATTAAATATGCTTATACAAATGTGGTATTAAGAGTTATTGCACACCTTTTACTTTTTAACCAACAAAGGACTTTATGTCTGAGTCTGGATGAGGTACAAGGATTCATGCAATATCTGTGTGTAGAAGGTTAGAAGCATGGTTTCTAATAAATCAGACTTACATAGGGGCAAAGCTTACTTTCAACATTTTCTAGTGCTATGACCAAGGGCAAGTTGCTTAACCTCTCTGTGCCTCAGTTCTCTCCCTTAGTGGTAAAATGAGGATAATAAATAGTACTACTGTGAGTACCTAATTACTTAAAAGAGGGCAGGGTTGCATGCCTGTAATCCCAGTAACTCAGGAGGCTGAGGAGGGAAGATCTTGAGTTCAAGGCCAGCCAGGACTACATGGACAGACTTTGTCTCAAACAAACAAACAAACAAACAAAAAACCAAAAATAGCACACAAATATGTAGAAAACTTTGAACAGTATCCTACACTTAATAAATGCTATCTAAATATTAGATATTTATTATTAATGTAGGGGAATTAAGTAAGCTGAAAGGTTTATAATGATTGTATAAGCTCAGACAGCAATTAATACACTTCTCTCTCAATCCCAGATAGACCTCAAAATGAATTTTTTAATTTTATATTTTGTTAGTAATTTTTAAGTCAGTGTACAACTTAATGGGTTTCATTATAACATTTCTATAGATGCATATTATTGTATATCGTTCATGTTCATCTCCCTCATTATCCTCTCATGACTATCCTATCCACTGCTGATCCCCTTTCTGCCTAATGATCCCCCTTCTGCTTGTATGTCATATATATATACATACATACACACACACACACACACACACACACACACACACACACACATCTCCAGATTCCGCCATTGAGAATAAAATGTGATAATTTTCTTCCTTCCCCCCATACTTTTTCTTATTACCCCTCCTTTCTCTTTAGTCCCCTTCCTCAGCTGATAGTTGTCCCTCTTCTACTTTTATGACATATATATTAAAATATTAAATCTACATATTGAAATTTAGCATCCACACATGAGAAAAAACATGCAATGTCTGTCTTTTGGTCTGGTTTATTTTACTTAAAATGATGATCTCTAGTTCCATCCATTTTCACCTAAATGCCACAATTTCATCCTTCTTCATGGCTGAATATAATTCCATGGTATACATATATACACACGGCTCACTCACTCTCTCTCTCTCTCTCTCTCTCTCTCTGTACACACACACACACACACACACACACACACACACACACACACCCCCCACATTCTTTATCCATTCATCTGAGACAGATAAGTTGATTCCATATCTTGAAATAGTGCTGCAGTAAACTTGGATGAGATGTTATCTCTACGGTATTTTAACTTACACTCCTTCAGATATATTCCCAAGAGTGGCATTGCTGGGTCGTATGGTAGTACCATTTTTAGTGTTTTGAGGACCCTCCATACTGATTTCCACAGTGGCTGCACTAACTTACATTCCCACAGGTAGTGTAATAGTGCTCCTTTCTCCCTGCAGCCTCACCAACACTTGTCACTATTTCGGTTTTTGGTGGTAGCCATTCTGACTGGTGTGAAATGGAACTCAATGTAGTTTTTATTTACATTTCCTTTATATCTAACAAAATGAATTTTTGAAATCTATACACCGACACATGGTATATCTTATTGGAAAACAGCACTGAGTTCTTGGTTCTCAGTTGTTTTCCTTAATAAAATCTATTTGAAGGAGGTGTTTTTAAGGTAAAAAGTCGGCTTGCACCAGGGAAAGCTCACTGTAAATTATAAAAGACTATAGTAAGATAAGCCTGCAGCTGTAGCCCTGTGGCATCTGATCCCGTCAGATA
>VMDO01002468.1:52432-167642 GCA_007922755.1 Pedetes capensis
ACCTGGATGGGAGACCGCCTGGGAACACCAGAAGCTGTAGGCTTGGGAGAAGGACCTGGCAACCCCCTCCCAAAAATCAATCTGCCATTGAAAACCCTATGCACAGCAGAGAAGCACTGACAATAGTGTTTCCCCTGTTGTACAGAGGGTCGCTATGAGTCGGATACCGACTCGACGGCACCTAACAACAACAACAATAGTAAGATAAGGGCTGGGATTTAGCTCAGTGGGTAGAGCGCTGCGCTGTGCTGCGCTGCGCTGCAGTCTCTGAGGCCCAGAGTTCAATTCCCAGCACCGCAAAAATGGGAGACGGGCCTGGCCATCCACTCCCTAAGGCAATCCCGAAGCACTCAGGCATTGAAAACCCTATGAGGGTCGCTATGAGTCGGATACCGACTCGACGGCACCTAACACCAACAACAATAGGCATTAGGTTTTCCACAACGCTCTAACA
Organism: Pedetes capensis; assembly: GCA_007922755.1. Taxonomy (NCBI): domain Eukaryota; kingdom Metazoa; phylum Chordata; class Mammalia; order Rodentia; family Pedetidae; genus Pedetes; species Pedetes capensis. Next base: position 52,887 of record VMDO01002468.1, read on the forward strand.
GTTCAGAACACTTTCTCAATTCAGGCTTCTTTCCTGCAACTCCTCCCCTAGTTCTCCCCGATTGACAGCCATATTATTGTGCTTTTGTAGTGAAAGTCCTCTCACCACCCACACCCCTCAAGACAAAGCTAAAGATAGCTGAAGGCCAACTGGTGACGCTTAGACAGACTCTTGACACCCAGCTGTGTTTAAGAAAGTCGTTAGGAAGGGGCTAATTGCTGGGTCATCAAAGTACGTGCCCATCCACCCCACTCCCCAGCGCCTGTCTCCTCAGACCATCCACGCCTCCCGAGCCCCAGCCCACGTCGGGAGTTGTAGTTCCCAGAAGGCCGGAAGAGTCAGTCGCGCACGCGCACTCAGCCCCGGCTGCCTCCGGATACGGAAGTGGCCCGCGGTGCCACGCATTCTGCGGGCTGAGAGCGAGGGATTCTGGGAGTTGTAGTCGCTGCGGGTGAGCGCCGTCGGTAAGGAGACGTAGCCTTTGGTGAGGTCCGCGCCTGTAGTTGGTTCCCGGCTGGAGCGGCTGGTGAGTCGGCGGTTCTCCGTCCACCGCACTTCCCCTGAGACGGAGGAGGCGCTTCCAGGCTTCCTGGCTTTTCCCGTCCCAGGTCGGGTCCTCCTCGCTTCGCGGTCCGTTTCTCCACCTACTTCTCATCCTCTTCGGTCCACCTCCAAAACCCGGGCTTACCGGGGACCCGCCCTTTAGGAGACACTGGGCCTCGAGTGCTCAACTCGGGTTCTGCCCCGCAAGGATCCCCGGCTCTCAGGGCTTCCCACCGCGTCCCCCGCTGCCGCTGACCTCAGCCTCGGGACGCGCCGCGCTCACGCTCTCTTCACGCATTTATTTTTCCTCTGCAGGGATGGAAGCTTCCTGGCGCCAGGTGGCCGGTGGCCGAGGCCGTGCCCGAGGACGGGCCACCGCAGCCCCCTCCTCAGGAAATGGAGTCCGTCTGCGCGGCGCGGGAGGCGGGCGAGAGAAGGGGTCCGGGGGCGCCGTTCATTTCGGCCCCAGCCCGGGAGGACCTGCGACCACCGCGGCTGCAGGTGGTAGGCACGGCCCCGCGGGAGCTGAAGCACCGCAGACTTGTGTGGCCAATGGTGAGAATGGCTGGAGTTCCTCGGTGTCACCTGGGTGCCTCTTTAGGCAGTTTCTTGGTTAGGGCTGCCTCTGGCCCTATCTTTCCCTCATTCACTTTTTTCTCCTTGCGGTGTTTATTATTGGGCCCACTTCTCAAACCTCTCAGGTAGATTTCCATCACACCTCTTTCATCTTAATTTTAATTGGTATTGCATTTGTTACTTCTCTGGTTAGTACACTTCCCATTACTTTTTGCCTACCTGAATCCCTAAATCATATCTTGTAATTTGTGTCCCGCTGTCCTTAGTCTATAGTGTTGTTAGGTTAACACTGTGCTTTAAATCTGGAGTGGTCGCCAGTGTTTGTTTTTAAAACCTCACAAATTTGCTTAAGAACCTTCTTTTCTCTTTACTTTTTATTTTACCTTCTTTAAATGAGATCACGTGGCCTTAGTATCTTTGTGCATGACAACAGTCAACTGGGACTGAGGTCGCAGAAACCTTAGATTGGTAATGGCCATTCTGTCTACATTATCACCTCTTCTTCTGGAACTACGTGTCATTTGCCATCTTTACCAGATTGCCTTCCTTTATTGACTTGCTTGTTCCCTGTTAGCCTTGAGGTGGTGGTACCTTCCTCAGCTGCAGTTCCTAGTCGCAGATTTCATGTCCGTTGATGGATATATCATCCAAGACGTAGTGGAGCCTGAAAGCACGTACAATTTTGCATGTAAGGGAGAGAATAATCCCTGAAATTATTTTGTTTGTGTTTGGAATATCTTTTTCAGAATACCTTTGGGGGTGAGGAGAGCAAAATTGAGCTTCTGAGTTGATTTTCTCCAAAGCTAATTTTTAAATTATATGGTATTCACTTAGCTTACAAAGGCTGAGTTTATGATGGTGGTCGCAGTAAAGTATGCAATTTGGAGATCCATGAACAGTTTTGGTAAACTTTTTTGGATTTTATGGGTAGAAGGAAAGCAAGCATTCTCCAACCAGAAAATTAAGATTTGACTTAGAAATAGTATTTGGTAGGGTTGCTTTGTCTCTTTGTCTATAACTTTCCCTGAGATGATGTAAGGTAAATACATTTATCAGATTGTAATATTTTCATTGTATCATTCAATTCAGCCTTTTTTCTGACATATCTTTAAGTGCTAATTTCCCATAGGCGAATGGCATTTATCATCTTTCTTGTTTTGAGTCATATATTTTATAAACCATTACTTTTTCTCCAGTACTCAATGGTTTCTAGGCAAGCATTGTATACATTTTCTTCTAATTTTATTTGAAATAGTTTTGGTTGATAGTCAGTAGCCAAAATAACTGTAATGAGAAATGGAGAACATTTCATGAGGGAAATAAAAAGTAAAGCATCATTAAGTACAAATATACTACCAAAAATGAGAGCGCTTATCTTGATAGTGGCTCATCAGTTTTAAGTATAAAGTGAGTTTTAAACTTACTAATTTAAATTGGAAAATTTAAAATCCTTTCAGTGTGGACTGTAATGAATTCAGATTGCTTTAGCAGGTTTGTGGTGCTTTTCTTGGTTGCTGTGTAGAAGAGCTTAACAACACTTAATGCTTGAAGGAAATTCCCAGCATTCTTGCTCTCAGGTCTCATTGAGTATATGTGCAATGAAATATTCTAATTTTGTTTTGCATTATTAGTTAATAAAGTAACAAGATGAGAAGTATAAACAGGGCTAAAGAGAATAATGGAGAGTTAATCAACTTCTCTATCATTCTTTATGGAGAATAATGGAAGAACTAATTCAAACTTACTTAAAATTCTTTTTGGAGAATCGTGGAAAAACTAATTCAGTTTTATTTAACATTCTTTTTTGGAATGCGGTTGTAAGAAGGACATTTTCTATGTTAGCATTTTGTGTAGGTTAATATCAAATGTATGTATTTTTCATAACCACAAAAATATCAGGTCAACAATGAAGGCCAAAACTACTGCATTTCTCTAATAAGCAAATAATAAATATAATAGGTACACATTGACTACTGTCTCTTCAAACTGGTGGGTTGGGCTGGTCTGTGGTTAAAAAGAGCTTGATTTGAAGAAGCACCGCTATTTTTCTGATTCTGATGGGCTCCCAGTGGTGCATTTCCTCACCTCTTAAAAATCACCATGTACAATGTATTTTAAAATGTCCCGTTTTAGTTTTTTGTTAAGGTTTTTATTTTGAGCTTGATCATCAAGTTTTTGATACTTTTATTATACCTTTGTGATTTTCCCCCTGATGTATTAGTCACTGTGTTCCTATAACAACTTACTGCTTTTAGTCAGATATTAACAAAAATGGAAGTTTTTGTCATAGTGTTTTCTTTAGTGGTGTATCAAGAAATTTGAAAAAACTTTTTCTCAAGGATTGTAACATAGAATGCTCCAAATCCAAGTTTCTAATGCATATCTAGCAGTGATATAATAATCAAATAAACTATAGTGTCATTTTCCCAGAAAAAAGAAGAAAGATGTTATTATACCTTGCCTGGCTTTTTGATGATACTGATTTGCAAAAATGAAACTGTTTTTCTTTTAAACAGAGCTAATGTCTAAGAGGAAATTTGAGGAAATCAAGAAGGCTAATCAAGCTGCAGTCAAAAAACTGGTTGAAGAACACTTTAGCTCTTCATCTGAAGAAGAAGGAGATGAAGATTTTGAAGGAAAAAAGGGGAAAATAGTTGCTAATACATTTATAACATACACTACTCAGACAGGTATTGGCCTTTAAAATTTTTTTTGACATCACTGAAAGTATATTCTTGATTTTTTGGTAACACTTTAACACCATATGGAATGGTTTTTGCATCTTAGGAGTGAGCATCTTGTGTAGTAAAGTTGAGTTTTTGTATGCTTTGCTATTTGAGTTATATGTTAACACTAACTTTTCTATAAAGCAAATGGTCTAGTGGCAACTCTTCTATAGCTCTAGGATTTCTCTGGTGACTTTAATTGACATTTTAGGATCCTGAAAGGGCACTATCAAAGCTTCCTGAGAGATAGGTAGGGCGAATTGTCCCTGGATGAGATTTGATTGGACTGGGGGACTTGAGATACCCCCTTCAGTCTGTTCTTCATTTTTTTTCTCTGTGTCGTCATGTTAAAAGTGTCTTGAAGTTCATTTCATTTCTTGACTTTGTTACTTTATTTTCTTTTTCTTATTCACATTTTATTTTTATACTCTTTAAGAATTAAATCTCTAAAAGTCTAACATGTATATTCATTTAAGAGCAAATATGCTCTTAAAGCCATATTTGTTTATGTAAGAGAAGGCCAAAGTGATGCTACTGTGTATGACTTAGTATTAAGTTGTAAAAATAGATTATTTTAAAGGTAAATACAAGTATTGTTAAACTTTCCACATCTATCCTTCAAGTCATTAGAAGTATTCTTGTAAATATTACCAACATTTTCATATACTTATAGAAAAACATCATGCTGTTTATATACTCGTATGTTAGAACTAAGAGTATAAATATGTAATACTTTCTCTCACATCAGGATCCTATTAGAACTAGAGGAAACTAGAAATTTTCTAGGAAACAGCTCTTCATAGGAGAAGTGATGCTTTCTGAGTTACACACTTAGTAAATAACAGAGCTGGGTTTAAACCTAGTTGACTTAGTTTTTGAGCCATCACAAGGCTGATTGTATTTAAAGCAGAAGAATTCAGAGGTAGACAATTGCTCTTTTACCTATTTATGGGGGAAAATCACTACAATGATTAAGAAAATTGACTCTTAAGCCAAACTGCCAGGGTTTAAATCTTGGCTCTGGTTTTGGCTGTATAATGTTTGATGTATTAATTAACACCCTAGGATCTCTCTTTTATCTTTTATAAAGTGGGTATGTGATAGTATGTTCTAGAGTTGTTAGGATGAAGTAAGTCAGTAGTGCTTGTCATATAGAATATTCTGTTTATCTATTTGCTATAATGTCTGATACATTTTATGGATTTGATTATTAGAGATTTTCTACTATGCTTTATTTTTCCTTTATAAAATTTTAATTTCTTTTTTTATGCTGTCTTCCCTTGGGCATAAGACCTCACATTATAAGACCACATTAGCTCTCTTTTACTCCCTACTTATGTACACTTTGGTTATTGTATTGTGCTTCCTTGAGATGAGTAGTGATGTCAGGATTCAGGACTGTTAGTACAGTAGAATTAGAAGCACAGCAGAATTTGAGTATGAATTGAAATAAAGACGATTCAAGAGCATGCATGAATTAGTCAACTCTTTGGGCAGAACAGTTCATATAGTTCACCCCTTACTCTCTTATTTCACCACTTTTGGGATTAGGTAGTTGCCTTTGTGTATGGAGGGGATCATGAAATAGGTACCTATACATTCTGCCACTAAAAACCCTATGAATAGCAGAGAAGCACTGACAACGAACGATGTTTCACCTGTTGTACGTAGGGTTGCGAAGAGTTGGACACTGACTCTACAGCACCTAACAGCAATAACAACAACAACATGTTAAATAGGTTTCTAAGAGATTCTATCTGCTAAGAAATTGAAACCAGGAAGTTTGGCTAAGAAGTCAAGCTTGGCAAAGTAAAAGTTGGTGAAAGTAAAATTTATGGTTAGAGGTTTCTCGCTTCTAGATTCCTTGATAGAAAGTAGTCTTAAGAAGTTTTGTTCTGCTGGGCACAGTGGTGCACTCCTGTAATCCCAGTGATTTTGGATGTAGAGGCAGGAGGATCATGAGTTTGAGGCCAGAGGAAACCTGCATGACTTAGTGAGACCCTGACTCAAAATAAAAGTATGCTGGGCATGCAGTCCACTGGTAGAACATTTGCAAAGTATGTGTGAAGCCCTGTGTTCAACCCCAAGTACCAAAAAAACCAAAACAAAGAACGAAACCATTATTTTGTGCTTTAAGAGGACCTCACTTAAACAATTCTAGAGAGAGGTGGGTTTTATTTTTTAAGTGCGAAATACAGTACTATAAGTAACTCAGTGGGGCTGGGATTTAGCTCAGTGGGTAGAGCGCTGCGCTGCAGTCTCTGAGGCCCCGAGTTCAATTCCCAGCACCGCAAAAATGGGAGAAGGGCCTGGCAATCCACTCCCAAGGCAATCCCGAAGCTCTCAGCCATTGAAAACCCTATGAGGGTCACTATGAGTCGGATACCGACTCGACGGCACCTAACAACAACAACAAAGTAACTCAGTATATCTTTTTAGTGTGTAGAAAACATCATTTTCATGTTTTATATATTTTTATTGTTTTTTCATCTTAAAGTGTTAAGATAATTTTTTATATCAAATCCATTAATATTTTGATTATCATTCCTTATGTGTACTGCACTTTGCCTCTACCAAAATAAGGAAAGCTAGTCACTTTATTTAAGAACAATAAACATCAAAATAATGGATGGCTCTCTCACATTAGTGATTTGAACACCAGAACTTTACCAAGAAGTTCATATCTATCTCAGCACAGCCTTTGCATTTTTGTGATTCCTCTCTCAACTCTCAAACCTGCATGGCCAACTTGCTATTGAGTCTTTCTGTTATGCATGGCCCATGGACACATCATATTTTTGTTGAAAGATGACTTATTTCTTCTTTTGTTTTCTTTATCTCAGCAGTACAGTTTTTCTAGTCATTCAACTAAGCCAAAAATCTGGGAGCATAGATGGCAAATGCATGGAATGAATGTTGTCATGTATTGCTACTTTCCTCTTGCCATGCCAAACAGCTCATCAGCAGCAGTCTTTCCTCATGAATCTTAACATGAACCATAACTTTTAAAGTTGTTGTTGTTGTTAGGTGCCGTCGAGTCGAGTCCGACTCATAGCGACCCTATGTACAGCAGATCGAAACACTTGCCGATTCTGTGCCAGGCAAACCATCTTATTTATGTTTAAGCCCATTGTTGCAGACGCTGTGTTAATCCATCTGGTGGAGGGTTTTCCTCTTTTCCGTTGACCTTTGTCACCTAAGTCTCATAGACTTTACTTCCTAAATTTATTTCCCCTCCCTCCCTCCCTCTCTCCCACCTTTCCTTCTTTCCTCCCTTTCCTTCCTTCCCTCCCCTTTCCTTCCTTCCCTCTCTCCTTCTTCCCCCTTCCCTCCTTCCCTTTCTTCCTTCCTTTCTTGTCCTTTCCTTTCCTTCCTCCTTCCCTTCCTTCCCTCCTCTCCTTTCCTTTCCTTTCTTAGAGTCTCACTGTATAGCCCAAGTTGTTGTCCTTGAACATTTCTTTTTTTTTTTTTTTGCCTTGTGTTTTTGAGATAAAGCCTTTCCACGTATCCCTGCCCAGCCTGGAACTTACTGTGCAGCCCAGGCTGGCCTTGAACTTGCAACACCCTCCTGCCTCAGCCTCCCCAGTGCTGGGATTGTAGGCATGCACCATCATGCTCAGCTTAAAGTTCTTCCCTTTTCTTTCCTGTCCTTTCCTTTCATCTCTTCTCCTGTACTCTCCTCTCCTTAATTTTCTTTTCTTTCCCAGACTAGCTTCAAACTCGTGGTCTTCCTGCCTTGGCCTCTTGAGTACCTACATTTCTTAAATCTACCCTTTATCTATCCTTGCCTAGTTGAGACCTTTATAGCTGTTCAGTATGTGGATTAAATCCACACACTGACTGAGGTACCAGGTGCTATGGCACATACCTATCACCCCAGATACTTCAGAAGTTCTGGCAGGGGATCATAAGTTCAAGGCAAGGGGCAGCCTCCATAACTTAGTGAGACCCTGTCTCAAAATAAAAAAGGCACTGGAGGTGCAGCACAGTGGTAGAGCACTTGCCTAGCATGCACAAGGTCCTGGGTTCAATCCCTCAGTACAGCAAAACAACAACAAAAAGCCCTACAAAAATTTCTTTAAAAAGCTCCCCTTCCAAAACCCCAAATTAAAAAGTGTTATTACTATTTGATAGGTGAGAAAACCAAGACACTTTGGATAACTTGCTTATGGCCATTTTTTTGCTTTCTCTGCCTAAGTGCCTGCCTTTAACTGGTACTTCTACCTCCTTTCAGTCTTGGCCTCATACTCATTTTTCTTAAAATACATGATTTCAGATGCCATGCTGTCTACTGTGACATGCAGGGCAGTACACTTTATTGCTGCAGCCAAACTTTAATTCAAGTTTCAGAGAAATCTTACATAAATTTCACAAAGATGAATGTAGGCTTTATTTTGTAGAAGTGTAATCCATCTTGTTCCTGGATTTTAAATTGTATGAATTAGATGATGTTTAAAATGTTACCTACTTATTAAAGCCAACTGTGTTATAAAGCAAAATAAGCATACTAAATATAGTCATTATATAATTCTGTTTAAGGATATTTTAAAAAGTTGTTGTTGTTAGGTGTTTTCGAGCCGGTGTCCGACTCATAGTGACCCTATACACGACAGGCAAAATACTACAGTCAGTGTTTCTCTGCTATTCATAGGGTTTTCAATGGTGGATTGTTTTTTGGGAGTGGGTTGCCTGGTCCTTTTTCCAAGCCTACAGTATCTGGTGTTCCCAGCCCATCTCCTAAACAAGTACCAACCAGGCCCGACCCTGCTTAGCTTCCAAGATCTAATGGGTTCGGGTGCCACAGTGCTACGGCTGCAGGCTTTTAAAACTTAGGTGTTTATTTAAAATAAAGCACTTTATATTTTGGGAGTGCTTGTAAATGTATTTTTTAAATATCCTAAATTACATTAATGTTTATATTATGGCAGGGCAAACTTTTGTTAAGTGCTGTGTTTTCTTAGATGATTTTAGAAAGTAAAGAATTAGCCAGGTGTCTTACTTATTTAAATTTCCAGTCTAGCACCTTAAGTTTTGATTTGAATGAGGTTATTTCCATGGCAAGATATTTACATATGTTTCTGCTATTAATCTGCTTTTCTTGGAGCCTCAGTTAACCTATGTTGAATAATTCTTTATCGTACTACAGGCATATATGCTTATTTTTCTTATACTAAATTGACTTGAATTATTGCCCTTTTGATGTACTTTAGAGAACTTGTTCTTTCTTCATTTTATTACCTATTATTTCTTGGACCTTTCTTCCATCACTCCTCACTGAAGCACAGCATAGGGAGTAAGAGGACTCACTTTGTTGTCAAACTGAGATGGAAATACTAATAGCATAGTGCCTAACAAATAAATGCTCAATACTTGCTTAAAGAAAATAGCGTCTAGTATTTTTTTTTTCTAAGAACCTCATGCTACCTTTTTTAAGCAGAAACAGTAAACATAATTTAATGAAACATGTACTATAATTGTTGTACTGTAGTTACCTCAGCATCTTTTCATTCAACAAGTTTTCATTAAGGATATGCTATGTGCTAGACACATAGACACATACCCCCATGTTTATGTTTATGTAAGTGGTCCTACTTAGATTTGACTTTTTATTTCCTTTCACACTTCTTTTTTTTTTCTTATTTCATCCCTTATTGCTTTACATCTTGGTGCTCTTGCTGTGGTTCCAATCTTATCAAGTTTATTAAGGACTTTAACAACAAAAAAAGTTAAGTATATACTGAGTGAGTTTAGTTTCTGTTTTTGAACCAAGTATACAAGATTTAACTCATGGACTTTGTAATCTCTTGACAGCCTATTGGGTACTTTTCTTCCTTTTTTAAACTTTGTTTTTTGTCTATATTTTAGCAATTAATGTTACTTGGCATTTGTCATATAGTGTGACACTACTAGTTTGTTTTATTTTTGGATGTTACCTAACATGAAATTTTTAATTTTTAAATTTCAAGATGGAGATATAAGTGAATTAGAGCGAACAAAGCAATATGTAAATGAAGCTTTTCAAGCAGGGGCTATGACATGCTTAATTTGTATTGCTTCAGTGAAGAGAAACCAAGCAGTAAGTTTTTCTCATTATTGATAATATGTCTCTCCAAAATACCTTAGTTTGTGTTTATAATACTTAACGATTTATTATTTATTTTTCAGTTACATTTGTTCAAACATGCTTCATTTGACAAATTTGTATGCATATTAATCTTCATTTTGTCAGTCTGAAATTTAGAAAAGTTACTCCTAAATGAGCTTTTAATATTTTTAACACTATTAATATCTGAAGCAAGTATTTTCAGTTTTAATGTACATGTTGATAAAGCATTTTTAGCATAAACATGAAATGTTAAAACATACTATATTATATTACTTTCAGTGTTTTTTTTTTATCCTAGCACCTCATATATGCTAGACAAATGCTATACCATTCAGCTACATCCCTATGCCCTTTCAGTGGGTTTGAAAAAAGATAAACATAGTCCCTACCTTCAAGGAAGTAGAACTTGGCAATGACACCTATGATTTATTAGTTAGCTTCTCCTTACAATATTGAAGGCATTATGGGAAGTGGTTATGGTCATTGAAGAGAGATATTTAGACATAGCTCATATCCTTAGAGAAGCTGTGGCCTACTGGTGAAGTTATATCTATATAAATTTAAATGAGTATTAATGAAGCGATTAAGGAGAGGTGATGTTTGAATGTGATAGACTCAATTTTTAGACCTCAGATTCACTGCTATTATAGCAGTGTTACCTAAAGAAGGAAAATCAGGCCAGACGAAATGGGTTGGTCATGTAGTTTGTTAGGTGCTGTCAACATGGATCTGACTTATCGCACCCCTCATAGGGTTTTCAGTGGCTGATTGTTTTGGAATTGCTTCAGGAGGGAATTGCCCTGTCCTCATCATTTTTGCAGTGCTGGGGATTGAACCCCAGTCCTCAGAGAGTGTGGAGCAGCACTCTACCAACTGAGCTAAACCCAGCCCTGGTCATGTAGAGTGAATCAAATTTAACATGCTTAGGTTGGATAGGATGGTGTATCCTTTGGTGCTCAGAGTCAACAGCTAGTTGACATACTCTGATTTCTTTTTTTTTTTTTTTTTTTTTGCGGTACTGGGGGTTGGACCCAGGGCCTCGCACCTGCATGCTCTGCAAGTGCTGGACCACTGAGCTGCGCCCCCAGCCCATTTTTTAGTTTTTGAGACAGGGCCTCGCTAAGTTACGCAGAATGCCTCTGGTCTCGAACTTGCGATCCTCCTGCCTCCGCCTCCTGAGCCGCTGGGATTACAGGTGTGCGCCCCCACGCCCGGCTGACATACTCTGATTTCAATTTCAGTGGATAAATAGCCTTCTCTTCATACAGATACAGTTCCACTTCAAACACTTGCCTCATGTATGGGTTTTTCTCTCTTTCCATAAGGTGTTTATTTGCCTTGGGAACTGACACACCCAGTATACAGGTGTCGTGTAACACTGGGGATTTAATGTCCCTTGGGGCAACATTCCTTGATAGTGAATTGGTGGATGAATGTTCAGCCTTCTATCTGTTAGAGAATGGGGCTGGGTTAGTCTAATGCATGCTTCCCACAGTTCTTTGTTCAGAGGACCCTCTATAGGGTTGAGCCACTGTGGCCCTTAGAAGTAATCAGCTCAACAAAGTACTGTTCATGGCATTTCTTCTCTCTTGTCCACTTGCTCTTATTTCAGTTCTTATTTCAGGCACTGCTATGTCTGATTTTTTTGAACAGTTGTAAAATGTTATAATGATTTTTGTCAGTTATATCAAAATGTTGGCAGGCTTTAAAAATCAATGTAGTATTATTTCCTATGGTTTGCACTGTATATATTCTCATTTTTTCTTATTCAGTTTTTAGAATTTAATACTAACCTGCAAGACTAATAGGCTTGCTTTATTTTATTTAGATAAATGTACTTATTTATGTTTACCTGCAGCCTTAGCACTGTGGCATCTGATCCCATCAGATCTCGGAAGCTAAGCAGGATTGGGCCTGGTTAATACTTGGATGGGAGACTGCCTGGGAACACCAGCTACTGTAGGCTTGGAAGAAGGACCTGGCAATCTACTCCCAAAAATTAATCCGCCATTGAAAACCCTTTGTATAGCAGAGGAGCACCGACAATAGTGTTTCCTTTCTGTTGTACATAGGGTTGCCATGAGTTGGACACCGACTCAATGGCACCTAGCAACAACAACAACAACATATTTATGTTTAAGGTTTCCTTTGTGGTGTTGCTTATAGTTGGAAGTAACCTAAGTGTCCAACAAGAAGAAAATGGTTAGCCTATGGTACATAAGCCTGCAGCTGTAGCCCTGTGGTATCTGATCCCGTCAGATCTCGGAAGCTAAGCAGGGTTGGCCTGGTTAGTACCTGGATGGGAGACCGCCTGGGAACACCAGAAGCTGTAGGCTTGGGAGAAGGACCTAGCAACCCCCTCCCCAAAATCAGTCTGCCATTGAAAACCCTATGAACAGCAGAGAAGCACTGACAATAGTGTTTCCCCTGTTGTACAGAGGGTCGCTATGAGTCGGATACGGGCTCGACGGCACCTAACAACAACAGTGGTACATAAATCTATATGTTATACTGCACAGCCATAAATTTCATGTTGCATGAATATATTTGATAAGAGTAAATGCTTATACTTTGTGAAAAAAGACTAAAATTTCATATCAGTCATTACCAGTATGACTTAATTTTTTAAAAGGAAGAAATGTATATATGAAATTTGAGATGATCCAGATTATTAGCTGCAGTTATTTCTAGATGATTGAATCTAGGTGATTAATAATATTTTTCTTTGAAGTGTCCTGTACCCAAATACATTTTTATAAAGAATATTTCTCTTATTATACTGGAAAGAAGGATTTTTTTCTTTAGTCCTTAGGTAGCTCTTGAAAATAATTTATTGTAATATTCATTTTAAAGTATTATGTAATTAACAAATCATTACAAACATGTTAATTTCCAGCACCTTTGTCTTTCTGGCACCTTTGTTTTAGGTTTGGAGCTGTTTGGGATGTTTTTGTATATTTCACATGCCCTGTATCCAGAAGTGGGCTAAAGACAGCCAGTTTCTTGTATCTTCTTTAACAGATGATGATTTTGGAAAGAGAGATTATCCTTGGCCTTGGTAACTTTTTGTATTTCATTGGATTTTAAGTTGCAGAATGAATGAAAATTGTACATCATCCTAAGTTTCTTGGTAGTTTTCAGTGTCTGTGTTTGGTTTCCAATTAGTCATTTTGTGAAGATATGAGACCTTGGTAATGGCTTTTCCCTTCAATTTGTGTAACTGCTAGTTTTTTCAATAACTAATAAGTCATTCAGACTATATGTGTCCCCTGCAAAACAACTCTTTAGTTATGCTTTTTAAAAGATATTTCATTTCTTTTCTGTGGGACTGAGTGAGAATCAGTACCGCAGAAATGGGAGAAGGATGTGGCAATCCACTCCAAAGGCTATCCCTAAACAGTCAGCCATTGAAAACCCTAGGAGGGTTGCTGTGAGTTGGACATGATTCGATGGCACCTAACTAACTGAGAATCATTCATAATTTGATACCTCTCCTGGAATTTCTATGAGTCTATGTTAGTATCACATTGTACAAATTATCATCTAACATTTTGATTATAGGCTTTCCAGTTTTATCTTTGAAACTGAGGTTGCATTTTATTAGTTTTGCTTATTATTGATGGCTGTTTGACCTTGGACTTCTGTTATATTTTGAGAAAGAGTTGAGAAGTGAAAATTATATATCTCTGCTAAATAAAGACAATAAAAATGTATTTGCACTGGCACCCTAGAGTGTTAGATTCACTCTCAAGGTAATTAAGGGGCTTCGTGTGTTCATATTTTGCAACTTTGTAACTAATTTTATATTCTCAATTTCATGTTATTTTTCTTAACAAAGGCCCCTAAATTATATAATACTCAAAAACTTGCATTTGCATCCACATCTCCCTTTATTATCATAAGTACTGATGTATTTGTAAAATTGTGGCAGGAGCATGGTTTTTAAAAACATCTTAGAGCCAGGCATGGTGTTATACATCTTTAATCCCAGCGATTTGGGAGGTGGAGGCAGGAGGATCTCCAGTTTGAGGCCAGAGGCAGCCTACATAACTTAGTGAGACCCTGTCTCAATATAAAAATAAGAAAGGGGCCAAGGGTACAGCCCAGTGGTCGAGTGTTTACAAAGTATATATGAGGTTCTGGGTTCAGTCCCCTAGTACTGCAAAAACAATAAATATGTAAATTAATTAAAAACAATAAAAACATCTTAGACATGTCAAGTTACTTTGTAAAAATAATTCTTAACAATTGGTTAGAGGCTTTATTTATTACCAATGAGGACACTGAAATTAGTTGAGGGAAATGATGAGTTCAGGCTCCTATTACTCTTAAGTGGTAGAGCCAGGATTTGAAACCTAGGATCTCTGATTTCTAACTTCATTTTTTTTTCTATTCTAGCTGAGTTCTGTCTGATGGTATTGTTGTTAGAGATTATTATCTGTTCATTAAATGCATGGTTCTTTGAAGCAGTTTAAAATTCCAAAGTCTATATTTATTTTACCACTGTATATTATTTATGGTAGAGGGATTTTTATATTTAATAGGTACAGCATTAGACTAGATATTGTGACTGGTTAGTTTTGGAGATCTAAACCTTCCATGTCCTTTTGTTCATCCTTGCTCTTTTCACTTCTATTTTGAGCAGTCATTTTGCCATGGGGCTGAAAGTACCAGCTATGAGAATAAGGAACTGCTACTCTTCTAAATCTAAAAGGAGCAATAAGCTAATCAACAGTGCAGTGTCCTTTGCACTTAATGTTTCCTTAACGCTTCACAATTTTTGAATGACTATTCTGAAAACAAATAAATGAAAATAAATAGCTGTTCTTTTGAGTACCTGTTTTGTTTAAATTCTGGTCAAGATGTAGCTAGAACTTAGTAAAAATGTTAATAGTTTTATATTAGTTGTTTTATGGAAATAAATTTAAAATATTTCTATTAAGATACTGCTTATTGATGAACAAGATATGGCATTACATTTCATTGTTGGCATTGTGTTATTTTAAATAAAATTCACGTATTTGTACATATTACCCTCAAACAGTTTCATCTCACTGCTAATAAGCAGTGTTATGTGTGCTGAATTGCCCAATAGCCATCCACATCTAAGCTTCTTAAATGCACACATCTCCTTCCACAGTCACTAAAAGGAATGAGAGTCACTTTTCCTTTCATAAAGGGAAATTAAATTCTTTGAATAAAATGTCAGTTATTTATAACAGATGAGACATGTTATTTTGTTTCAGATTTTAAATTATCTTTTGATTACTTTGAACATTTTTGTGGTACTTATTTGGAGACATGTTTTTCATAACAATGAAAATATGTTGTTTTGGTACAGAAGAAATTTAAGTGATGTGAAACCATTCAATTTAGTATACTGACTGATTATACTCATTTGGGAGGAAGGAATGCTTAGAGCATCTTTGGAGAATGGAATGGTCTATGATAATCAATAGGTGAAATTTTGATAGAGCTCAAGGTTGACACTTCTATAGGTCATAAATCATTCTGCTTTAGCAGAGAATATGAAATGGTATTTAAACTTCTCTTTTACTTAGACAAATTTGAAACATCTATTTTGTATTAGATGTTGAAAATTATGAAATTCTTTATTTACTTTCAAGTTTCCCCCCCTTAATTCTAGACTTCAGTCATGTTTATTGCTACTATATTGCCTACCTATAACCTGACTGCTTTCCTGTTTTCTCTTGCTAGAGTATTTATTTGCTACACATTCAAATTTTTAAAAAAAGGAGCCTTATAAAAATCTGCATGAGTACCTCAAGAATGTAGTTCAAATGACTAGTAGAAAGCTCATGTTACTTTCTTTTTGTAGCTGTATTCTAGATATGTATGTTTAATGTGTAGCAACTAGTGGGCTATTTAAATAGAAAAAATATAAGATTAAAAAATCTGGTCCTTCTTTGTATGTATTGACCACATACATACATGGCTATTGGTTACTATATTAGATTCTGCAGGTATAAGACAATTCTGTTATTTCAGGAAATTATACTGTACAGTGCTGTTATAGATGCTTAGATAGATTTGAGTAAGATCTTGTTATATTTTACTAATATAAAGACAGAGCTGAGAGTTTCTTAACATAAAACTAATTAAGCAGAATATAGTCTAATACATATGTTTATATTTCTGTCCCTCATGTTGCTTCTAAAGGTGAAATTAACTTTAATAATTTCATTCTTCTTTGTAGTCCAAAATGTAGATTTGAATACAAAAGATCAGAAACACCTAGTAGGTACTACTGCTATTGTGGAAAAGTAGAAGATCCACCTTTAGATCCATGGCTTGTGCCTCATTCATGTGGCCAAGTATGTGAGAGAGAATTTAAACCTCCTTGTGGCCATAAGTGTTTACTTCTCTGTCATCCAGGTAGGTTACATATTACATTTTCAATTGTTTATGGCTAGTTATTTGTTAATACCAGGCAAAAAGTAAAATTGTGAAAATTGAGTTGAGAACTTGAGTTTATCATAAGAAAATATTGAATGGGATTATTTTTTAAATTATCAATAAGGAAAGTTATAGAAATCCCTGATAGGTATAGGAACTGAAAGTTTTAATTTCTGACTTCTGATTTTTTTTCCCTTCCTTTCATTGGATTCTAGGTCCTTGCCCTCCTTGTCCAAAGATGGTCACAACTACTTGTTACTGTAAGAAAGCAACACCTATCCCTCGTAGATGCAGTGCCAAGGAATGGTCCTGTCAGCTGCCATGTGGGCGGAAGTTGCTTTGTGGGCAACATAAGTGTGAAAATCCTTGTCATGCAGGTAAAAAACCATACCTCTTAGGTATTCTTGACTTTTTTTTCTCCCAGTGCTAGGGGTTGAACCCAGAGCTTTGCAGATGCTAGGCAAGTTTTCTACCACTTGAGTTGCATGCCCAATGCCTGTTTTTATTTTATTTCTAATTTTGAGTCAATGTCCGGGTGAATTACACAGGCTGCCTGTGGCCTTGAACCTGGATCTTTCTGCCTCAGCCCCTTGAGTCACTGGATTATAGGGGATGTGCCACAGTGCCCAGCTTAGGTTTTCTGACTTCAAACAAAAGTTAGAACAGTGTCTGTTGCTTTTATAATGTTCATGTGCTAATTTATCACTGTGATTTTAGGAAATTGTCAGCCATGTCCAAGAGTTAGTAAACAGAAATGTGTCTGTGGCAAAAAAGTAGCTGAAAGAAGTTGTGCAAGTCCACGGTGGCACTGTGATCAAGTAAGTGTGTATGCATTTTGTGGGGTGGATGTTAAAGAATACACAAAGCATAAATGACTAGAAAGCAGAAATGCTGATTAAGTTTAGTTGTGTGAAATATAAGGAAGAATAGCAACTCAAATGAACTGTATCGTGTTAGGAAGCTACTTTTTGATCTAATATTTTAATGATTCAAGGAAAAATGTTTTTCAAAGTAAGAGCTACATATTGAATATTGAATTCAGTATAGCTTTTCTTTTCGTTCTTGTTCTTCCTCCTTCCCTCCCTCTTTTTCTCTTCTTTTCACCAACACCCCTCCTCCCTTCTTGAGTTAAAATCGTTGAGGAAGTAGAACTGATTTTGTAGGTTGCTTTTCCTAGAGTTGGCATGGTTTTAGTACTGTTAGGAAATCTTTGGTGAATGGCCATATGAAGCTGTATGTAGTTTTTTCCTTTATGATGTTTTAAAAGACTTTTTGGTACATAGGAAATATGCCATATGTGGGTATGCATATTATATATATATATATGTATACATATATACATGTGTGACATCTATGTTAAACATAAAATATAATGTGAAGGACATAAGTTTATTTGTGATTCAAAATGGATTATATTCTGTACAAAGCCTTTTAAAATTAACTTTTGAATCCTCTACTAGTAAATATTTTATTTTAGGTATGTGGAAAAACACTGCTATGTGGTAATCACACATGTGAGCAAGTTTGCCATGTTGGTGCTTGTGGAGAATGTCCTCGATCTGGGAAGCGGTCCTGCCCATGTCAGAAGTCAAGTAAGGCTTATTTTCTGGTGAATGAGCTAGTGAGCCATGAAAAGAAGACCGAAATGCATATTACTAAATGAAACATGATACTCTGAAAAGGCCATATACTATAGGATTCTTAGTGTATGACATTCTGGAAAAGTCAAAACCATGAAGACAGTGAAAATATGAATGGTTGCTGGGGATTGGAGAGAGGGAGAGATGAATAGACAGAACACAGAGTGCTCAGGGTAATGAGACTCCTCTCTGTGGTACTGTCATGTTGGATACATATCATTATACATCTGTCCACACCAATAAAATGTCCAACACAAAGAATGAGCCCTAATGTAAACTATGATCTTTGGGTGATTATGATGTATCATTGTAAGTTCATTAATTGTAATAAGTGTACCATTTTGGTGGGGGATACTGATAATGGGGGAGGCTGTGCTATTGCCATTATTGTGTGTCTAGTTGTAGGTGAAATTATTTTTGGCTACTTTGAGATAAAGACATGGCTGGATTGAAGTTTGAGTCAGTTGCCTTGATTCTCCACCAATAGTAGCACTCATGTTTTTTAATAGCACTCATAAGATTATTTCTAGTCCTTGTGATATTTATGTTAAAGGTGGGTTTTATAGTGTTTTAAAGTCTGTTTTTCTATCCTGTGTGATTAAGAGCAAATTTTTGAAAAATAATTGTATACATCATGGAAATTCCTCATAGAGTTTAAGGTAGTCTTACTCATTTCTTTAGATAACTATTTCTGAAGTAGTTAGCCCATAAAAATGTTTATTGAGAATGGTAAATTGTCATGTGTGAGATTCCTTTTTAGAAAGCATAGTCTTGCTGGGCATAGTGGCTCACAACTGTAATCCCAGCACTTTGAGAGGCAGAGGCTAGGATCATGAGTTTGAGGTCAGCCTTGTGCTGCATAGTGAGATCCTATTTCAAAAAGAAAATAAAATAAAGGAAAAAAAGAGCATAAGCTTCTCAAATATCAGGATTATTTCCTTTCTTCCTTCCTTCCTTCCTTTCTTCCTTTCTGTTTTTCTTTCTTTCTTTCATTCTTTCAGTGTTGGGGGGTTAAACACAGGGCCTCACATATGCTAGGTTGTACAGGCTCCCTCTTGGTGTTGAACTTGTGAGCAACCTGCCTTAGCCTCCTGAGTTGCTGGGATTACAGGTATGTACCAGGGTGCCTGGCTCAGGTCTTATTTACATTAAAATTAGTTTTTTTCTAATAATTATATGAATGCAAAAATTCAGTCTGAAAGAAATGTCATGGCACTAAGGAACATGAAACTTTACTAGTACTTAACAGTGTATCTTATTAACATTGACATTTTGTCTGTTTTTAGAGTTTTCTTTGCCTTGTACAGAAGATGTACCAACTTGTGGAGATAGCTGTGACAAAGTTCTTGAATGTGGAATCCATAGATGTTCACAGCGTTGTCACCGAGGCCCTTGTGAAACATGTAGACAGGTTAGTCATGTGCTATAACAATTACTTTTAAGAGCTACATATGTCAAATGAGATTGTGCCATGATTATTTTTCCTTCCTTCATATACTACTAGGTCATGGTCTGTATGAGTTTAGTGACCTAATAATTCTGGCAAGAAACAGGAAAGTATGGTACCAAACAAATTTAAAAATCACCTTTTGTTTGTTTTTGCTTGGTGTAAGTTTTAATGTTCTCATTTTTATAGTCCAATGTGGGATAGTTTGTTCCCAGAGGATACTCAGAGCAGTGTTGAAGTAGGCCCACCGATGATGGAAAGAACATGAATGCCTAGATTTGAGACTTTAAAGTTATGTACATCATTTGTTTTTGATACTACTGGATCAACCAGTTAGATTATTAGATAATTCATTTTTCTTATACTGAGAGAAGATGCATAGAAGTTATGGTTTTAACTAGATAAGTCTAAGTGGTTTTAACACGACTTTTTTTTTTTACTATTACCAAATTTCTACTAAATTTAATGAATTATTATGAGATGCTCTTTGGAACAAAATGAGATATAAACATATTTTAGGAAATTGAGCTTTGGCTTTGGTGAAGTTTTTCATACAGATGAAGATTTTTTACTTTATGTTTTAGCAATTACAGAAATTGCATTGTGGGAAAAAAACATTTACAAAAGTCAGTTTTAATACCATTCCTTTGATATTTCTAGGAAGTGGAAAAGCATTGTCGCTGTGGAAAGCATACAAAACGAATGCCATGTCATAAACCTTATCTGTGTGAAACTAAGTGTGTTAAGATGCGTGATTGCCAGAAGCATCAGTGTAGGAGAAAGGTACGTGTAGTGAGCTTGGGAAACTGGTTTAAAAATTGTCGTGAATTCTTCCTGTTTGGGCTTGTGATAAGCATTGTGTTGACTTGGTCATCAAATGTTCAGGCATTTTCTTGGTTTCCATATTACATATTAGTAAATCTAGATTAAATTTAATTGTTTTAGTAAGGAATCATACCAGCTTAAATTATAAGAACCTAAAGCCAAGCATGGTGGGACACATCTATGATCCCAGCACTTGAGAGTCTTAGGCAGAAGGATAGTGAGATTGAGGCCAGTTTGGGCTATAAAGTGAGATTCTGTCTCAAAAAAAAAAAAAAAAATACACACATGTCCATATCTCTTAAAATAATCTTCTCAGCTTGGTTCCTGTTCTCTGACTTTAAAATGACATTAGCAGTTTTATAGTGATAGTCCATTTGGTAGTTGAGATCTAACATCTATTATTGATGCTTGGCTCCCTGTAGATTTGACTCGAGTATTTTATTGATGCTGTAGATTCATAGCTCATCCAGGTTTCTTTTTTATTATGAAATATCCTTTTTCCTCTGGTAAGATTCCTTGTTCTTAAATTTATTGAGGGGTTTAGCTCAGTTGATAGAGAGCTGATCTGTGGTCTCTGAGGCCCTGGGTTCAATCCCCAGCATTGCAGGAACAGGGGAAGGCAGCCCACTCCCAAGACATTGCTGAAACAATAAGCCATTGAAAAACCTATAAGGGTCGCTGAGTTGGAGACAGCTCGACAGCACTTAACAACAACAACAACAACAACAACAACAACAAATTTGTTGAAATACAGTAAGGATTTCAGCTTTCTTTTGGTTATTAACATGGTATATCTTTTTCATTCTTTTTTTAACTTATTTGTATCTTTATGTTTCAAATGTATTATAGACAGCATTTAGATTTTGTTTTACCCAAGTTGACAGTATTTATCCTTTAATTTAGGTATAGACCACTTGACATCTAATGTGATCTTTATTATGGTTGGATTTAAATTTACATTGCTTTTTATTTATCTGTTATTCTCTTTTTTTGTCTGTTTTTCAGTGATTCCATTTTATCTACTTTATTTGCTTATTAGCTATTCCTCTTTCCTACTTTATTTGCTCATTAGCCTGTTTTCCTTCCTTCCTTGCTTGCTTCTTTCCTTCCATGTGCTTTAGACTTTATATTCTTTAATCACCTATAATAGTATTTTTTATCCTTTCTCCTGACCTAAAGTGTATGATTCTCATACCTTTTATATCCTTGTGTTTTATAAATGCCAAGTACCTTGTTTTCATTTTTACTTTAAGCAGTTATTTTTCTAAAAGTTCAAAAAATAAAAAGCAATCCTTTGTTTACCATCATATTTATTTTTGCATTAAATTTTTTTTTTTTTAATATAGATTTAGGTTTCCATCTGGTTTTATTTTCTTCTAAAAGATTTCCTTTCACATTTCTTGTGGTGCTGGTCATGACTTTTTTCAACTTTGTATGTCTAAAAATATCTTTCTTTATCCTTTGTGAGAAATATTTTTACTGTAGAACTGACTTTTTCTTCTCCTGTGCTCGAAAGATATTGCCCTACTCTCTTAACTTGGGTTTATTTCCCCATCAAGAGGCTGTGGTTGTTGGTTTTGTTCCTCTCTACATAATGCATCTCTTTTTTTCTGGTTGGTTTTTCAAGATTTTTCTTTTTATCAGCGGTTTTTAGCAATTATTTTTTGGTTTCATGTTTCTTTAGCTTGGTTTTCATTGAGCTTCTTGGATCTGTTTGCATATAGTTTTCATTATATTTGTTGAATTTTTTATCTTTATCAGATTTGTTTTCCAGTTTTCCTTATCCATCCCCTTCTGAGATCTTGATGACATATATTATATGGTGTGTGAAGTCCCACAGCTCACTAATACTCTATTATTTAGTCTTTTTAATTTCTTTATTTTATCTTTGTTAGTTTATATAGTTTTGTCTTAAAGTTTATCAGTGATCTGCTTTTTGTTTCATCCTATCCTTTTTCATTTCAGATGTTATATTTTTACCTTTAGACACTGGACTTCAGTCTCTACCCCACGTCTCTGCTTTGCATGCTCACTTTTTCTTTTATCTTCTTTAATATATAGATAGATTACACGATTTATATAGCACCTCCTTTAATGTCTTTGTCTGCTAATTATATGAGTTCTCAATTTCAGTTCTGTTTTTATTGATTAATTTTTCTATTCCTTCGATGTATATTTTCCTGTTTCTTGGCCTGCTGGAGAATTTTTGATTGGTTTCTAGATACTGTGAACTTTACATTTTTGGGTCCTTTTTTTTTTTGTTATTGTTTTATTTTGGTATTAGTTTCTTCATATTCCTTTAGGGAGGTAAGCCTTAGGGCTTGTTCATGGACAGATTTAAATCAGGCAGGCCTTTGTCTAGATAATTTGGTGCCATTACTGGTGGGATGACTCTTAACTGTGTATTCCACTTGATTCCTGTGTATGAGGAGGTCCTTCCACTCTAGCTGTAAGCACAAACTATTCCCAGTGCTGTATAAACTCTGGAAATTGTTCCCCTTTCCTTCCAGTGGTTCTTTCTCAGGTTTTGAATAGTTTCTTATCACACATGTACAGATGAGTAGTCAGGCAAAGACTCAAGGAATCTCCTCTGGGGTTCTTCTGAGCTTTATTTATACTGCTACCTTCTTGCCACAGTTCTAGCCATGCTTGCCTCCCTCAACTATGAATTTTGTCTGTTCAGCTTGGAGAAACCACCACATTCATCCTGTAATCTTCTCCATGTACTACAGCCTGGAAGCCTCCAAGTCTAAGCTGATGTTATTGGGGAGCTTACCTTGTTATGTTTCCTTTCTTATAGGGATTGCTGTTATGTGCTTAAAACTAACTTGATGTCTTTCATCTGGTTTCCTAGTTGTTTAAGATAGGAGGGTAAATCTGGTCAGTGTTACTCCATCATGTTTGGAAACAGAAGTGCCAATAGCCTTATTCAAGCTGTGGACCATGTAACCTTTCCCCCTACTACCACAGGGAAAAAAAGTGATAGGCACATAGTATTACTCAGCAGATATCTGTCTAATTGAATAGTTTTGGTTAATGAATTGCTTTTCAGTAATTCTATTTTTGGAGCTATTTTTATATACTGAAACTAGTTCTTATGTAAGTTTTCAGTCCTGAGTTTCTTTAAGACAATTATAGTCTGTATTTTGTTTCCAAAGTCTGGACATATGAGAAGTCAAGGAGGGAGTTAAAATGGCAATATAGACTCTGAGTCATTGTCTGGAGTAATTAGGACAGGTTATAGCTATTTTTTCACAGACAGTGGAAATCAAGGAAGTGACAAAGGAAGATAGGTGCAAGTACCTTACCTTTGCGTCCTTTCCTTAATTTCTCATCTCATGTTATTAAAATAACTTCCAAACTAATCTATATGTTAAATTTTTATTTTAATTGAATTTTAAAAATAGCCAGACTAATTGCCTGAATTGGCTGCATTTGATCAGATCCCTTACTTTGGTTAATGGTTAATCTCCACATAGACAAGTAAATGAAATTATCTAATGGAAATATTTTAAATTATAGAATAATTAAAGGGCTAGAAAATCCAGTTTGATTGTGTCAAATCAGGCCATTGTCTATTAAACTAGTAAGTTCTTAATATAGGGTATCTCCTTGCCAGAAGAATGTTAATACTCTTGAATATTTTCATTCTTATAGTGAAAAGAAATACCTTCCACTTTCCATAAGTTCTGTGAATAACTAGTAATGACATAGTATGCATGGGTTTTCAAATTACCTATTCTTTATATATTGCTTTCTCTTCAGTGTTGTCCTGGAAACTGTCCACCTTGTGATCAAAACTGTGGACGGACTTTAGGATGTAGAAACCATAAGTGTCCGTCTGTCTGCCACAGAGGTAAAATTTAACAATAGCTGTAATTTTATGTTTGTATTTACTTAGTGCTTCAATAATCAATAGAGAGCTTTCACATTTATTATCTTATTTGGGCCTCCTAACCACCTTGAGAAGAAGGCAGGACAGTTGCCAATATCCCTGTTTTATGCACAGGTAGTTAAAGTTAAAAAGGGTTCATGACTTAGGGAAATATCTAACACAGCAGTATAGCTAAGGTTTCAACCCAAGTCTTCTGAATGTAAAAGTTTTATTCTTTCTGTAATACCATGTTTTTATTTCCTTCCCTCCCTCCTAACCTTCCCTATAGTTTTTTTAATGAAGATGTTCATAGGTTTATCTGTTTTAATATGAATTTTATATATTTATATGGAATTAAATCTAATAAAGGATTAGATATTTCCTAAGCCAGTGACCTCTGAAACAGTTTGGTCTTAGGATCCCTTTACACTCCTTGGGACCCTAAAGAGCTTTGGGCAGGGATTAGCTTAGTTGGTAGAGTGTGCTCTGCTGTCTCTATGGCAGACAGGGTTCAATCTCCAGCACTGTGAAAACAGAAGGGCTTGACAATCCATTCCTGAAGTAATCCCAAAACAGTCAGCCATTAAAAACCATATGAGGGTCCCTGTGAGTCTGACACAACTCGACAGCATGTAACAATAGCAAAGAAATTTGGTTAATGTAGGTTTTATCTATTGACATTAATTGTATTTGGAATTAAAATAAAATATAATCATTTGCCTTATTTAAAAATAATAATAGATCCATTACATTTGAATACAAATAACATTTTTTGTGTAAAATATATTTTCTTTAAAAAAAGCTAGTGAGAATGGTATTGTTTTATATGCTTACAAATATCTTTAATGTCTAGTTTATTAAAAGGTAGCTGGATTCACATATCTGCTTCTGACCCCTGTCTGTCGTGATATCATTTGTCTGTAGCTTCTAGAAAATTCTGTGGAAGTGAGACCTTGCAGAATCTCTGAATGTGTCTCAGGCATCTCTTTAAGAATTGTGTCCTAAGTTATTAAAGTAACATTTAGGAATGTCTGCTAAGTATTAGGTACTGGGATTATATGAGTGAACAAAATTGACAAAGCCCCTGCTCTTTTAGGACTGTTTTTACTCATCCTCAGTAGAATGCAAATAAATTAATACAGATACGAAGTAGTGACAAGCATTAAAAAAATTAGAGTAAAATTAAAATTATGATAGTGAGGATGGTATGTAGTATTTTAAAAATTGTCAAGTAGGGGGCACTGAAAAGATGACATTAGTGAGTAGACCTGAAAGAAGTAAGGGATTAAACCACATGGAAATGAGAGTAAGGTAGTGTTCTAGGCAAGAGAGCAGTGATTACAAAATAGAGTGCTCAAGTGGACAAATGATAGGATCTAGGCTCAGGAAGATGGTGCTTAAATTATTGCTTGGAAAAAGAGAATATGGGTAGTGCCTTGTGATCATTGTTAAACACTGCCTTTTATGTAGGCAACCTGACTAGTTTTGTGACCATTAAAGAAGTTGAATCAGTAGTTCAAAATTTTCTCAGCAATAAAACACCAGGTCTAATTGATTTTTATAAATGATTTCTAACAAATATTTATGGTATATGTAGTTCAATCTGCACATAAACTATTTGAGAACGTACGTGAAAAGAGCACATGTTTAACTCATTATCATCTGATAAAGTAAGAGAATATTATAGGTTAGTCTAACTCAGGAATATGTTTGTGAAAATATATCTTAGATATCTAAATTGAGATTGCAATACTATAGTATTTACTGTCCAAATCTTTAGTTTGTCATAATGAAGTTGGGTTTATTCCAATAATGTATGGCTGGTTTAACATTAATAAATCTGATAATGTGGTTTACCACATTAACTGAGGGAGAAAAGAGATCATCTAGGTAAATATAAAAAATGGTGGATATTCAGCATCCATATATAACAAAAATTTAACTAGAAATACAAGGAAACATCCTTAGTCTGTTAAAGAGTATCTTCAGACAGGCTTAGAACAAACAAAATACTTAGTGAAAACATTTCCCTTTTCACCTTTTAAAGAAAATCCCATAGATGTTTCAGTATTCATATCTAAAAGATGGATTCTTAACCTAAAAATACCTAATATATTTCTTCATGTCAGCGAAATGTATGGTGTTCAGATTCTTGTCTCCTAATTGTTGTCATTTTATATTTCAGTTTATATGTATCAAAGACCAAGTAAGATTGACATGTTGATGTCTCTAGAATCTTTTAATCTATAATTTCCCTTCTTCATCTTCTGTTTTTAAAATTCTTTCTCTGATTTATTTGTTGAAGAAATTAGATTGATTTATTTGGTTTCTGAGTGTAGATTTTGCAGATTATATCTTTGTGGTGTTATTTAACATGTTCCTCTGTCTTCTACGTTTTTTGTAAATTGTTAGTTGGATTTGGAGATTTGATCAGATTCAAGTTCTGTATTTTTTGGCATCATGCTTATTTTTTTTTACAAAGATGCTTATTAGCACCAAAAGAAGCTTATTTACCCCTAAAAGGAGTGTTTAGAAGGTGCCACTTTGCAACTCTCACCATGTGTTTAACTCAGTTTCATATAATATGTAGAGTTATTATTTCATGCCATTTTTCATTATCTTAGATGATTTCATAGTCAGTATTAAACTGTAACTAATAGGGAGAGAATACTCACTGCATATTTGCATGGTGAATAAAGGAAGACTTTTATAGTTGTTTAAGTTTAAGGTCATCTGTGTTTATAGTTCTGGAATTACTGGAATCCTGCCTGTTGTTGCTATTGACCCAATGGTCACTGTGATTATTCGTTGTATGTTGTTCTTTAATTTTGAAAAGATTATCACCGAAGCTATTTTAATGAGTATCTGTCATGTTATATAGATACCTATACAAATTCTTCCTGTTAAGGTAAATTATTTATTATTTTCAGAATTTAATTTTTAGAAAGAGATGCTGTAGCTCTGGGGTGGTAAAATTTATGTGTGATAAGTTCCTTTTTAAATTGCTAAGGATGAATGAAAAATTATCATTGTTAGGTACAGACATTAATATACTGAATGAGGATGTACTTAAATGTCACAATTAACTTGAAAATACAAGTCATTCTTTAGAGTGATTATTTCATTGGATTATATATATTAAAACATTAAGATGTGCCAGGACATGGTGTCACAGGCCTGTAATCCCAGTGACTCCAGAGTGGAGCCAAGAGGATTTGCGATTTCAAGGCCAGAGGCAAGCTCATAACTTAGACCTAGGCTCAAAATTAAAAAAAAAAAAAGTGGGCTGGAGGATACAGCTTATTGGTAGAGCACCTGCAAAGTATGTGCAAGGCCCTAGGTTCAATCCCTGAGTACTACAAAAAATAATAAAAAAGGTATAAATTTAGTAATTTTTATGATAAATGTTTTTCCTTATGATGCCTTTTCCTTTCATTTTCTAATTATTTGAATCAAAATTTTTGTTTTTTTGGGGTACTGGATTGCTGAAGCTGGGCCCCAACACAGTCTTTATAAGTGCTCTACCACTGAGCTGCTCTCCCAGCCCCTTTTCTATTTTTCATCTTGAGACAGGGTCTTGCTAAGTTTTGCAGGCCTCCTCTGGCCTCAAACTCATGATCCTCCTGCCTCTGCCTCCTGAGTTGCTGAGATTACAGGTTTGTGCCACCATGCCTGGCCCAAATCATAATTCTTAATTCATTTTTGTTATAGGGAACTTTATTTAACTTCTGGAAGCGTTGTTGGGTGCCATAGAGTCAGATCTGATTCACAGTGACACTGTGTACAACAGAATAAAACACTACCTAACACTGTGCCATGCACATGATCTTTTAATGTTTGAGCCCAATGTTGCAGGCACTGTTTCTTCTCATTTTGAGTTGTGCCACATCAACAAAAGGAAGTCCCAGGGGCTTTACTCCATTCCTATCATTACGGTCGATGCTGCTTTAAGGAAGCAACTGTTTTGCAATGGTTTCTTGAATATCTTCCAGCCCTGGGGTTTCATTTTCTGGTACTGTATTTGACGGTGCTTCTCTGCTATTCTAGGGTTTTCAATGGCTAATTTTTTCTGGGTCTGCAGCCATAGCACCCTAGTGTCTGATCCTGCCTGATGTTGGAAGCTAAGCAGGTCTGGCCTAGCTAGTCCTTGCATGGGAGATCGCCTGGGAATATCAGGTGCTGCAGGCTAGGGAGAAGGACCTGGCAATCCACTCCTGAAACAATCTGCCATTCAAAACCCTATGAATAGCAGAGAAGTACTGACAGTAGTGCTAGGCATGGTACAGTGTTGGAGAGTATTTCATTCTGTTGTACTTAGGGTTGTATGAGTCAGAACCGACTTGATGGTACCTAACAACAACAAAATTGTGTCTGTAGTGGGCTACTGAGTCCTTCTCCCCAGTCTGTCATGGTCTCGATGCTCAGCTGAAATCTGTCCACCATAGGTGGCCCTACTGAGATACTGGTCGCATAGCTTTCAGCTTCACAATAACACATAAGCCTCTATAGCATGACAAGTTGACAGACACAGGGGGTGTAGAAGGATTCCTCCGGCTATTTCCATGATTAATATATTTTTTATTAGGTTAACTGCTGAGTAGTATTTTACTTGGTCCTGACACCTAGACATAAGTTTAAGATTTTCATTTCTTAGTTGAAGACTATTATTCCTTCCTTATTATTTCATTTCTAATATATTTCCTTACTGAGAAAAGTAGAGTAGAAAGAAAGCTCTTAAGACGATGTCAGAGACTCTTAGGGAGAACTTTATAGCCTACTTGAAAAGGTTTCTTTTGAGTTCAATGTGGTAGCCTATACCTGTAATCCCAACCCTCAAGAGGCCAGCCTAGGGCTACGTAGGAAGACCCTATATCACTACCAACTCACAACAAAAGAGTAGAGCTGAAACTCAATAGCATTTTTAAAAAAATGTTTATAAGAGAAACATTTGGAATTATGGCCTAAAATGAGAGTTTAGAATTTAATCACAAGGTACAAGTAATGAAAAATTGATTGTACTTGTTAGTAGCTAATATCATAATGAAGTTACTTTTATTGAGGTTTTACCTAAAAGTAGTGTACTTGCATGGAAGTTTGTATGTAAATAGGCTGAAAAGATTATTATTAGTGTTATATTTTCCAGAGACTTACATCCATTTTGGATTATTGTAGTTTTGAATGAGTAGCATGGTAAATTTGTTATTTAGAACAGAACTTTTAGCAAATTTTAAAGAAATTTCTAAAACTTTATTGAGGTACCAGGAACATATAGAAAGGTATACAAATCTTAAATATACAGCTTAAGTTTTATAAGTTGAACATAACCACGTACCTAGAATTTAGATCATTAAACAGAACATTACCAACATTTCCAAAACTCTCCTTCATAACCATCATCCTGATTTTGAACAGTGAAAATTAGTTTTTTCCTACTAGTTTTATGTAAATGGAATTATGTACTCTTTGTATGTGGCTTCTTTTGCTTAATGTTACTTATTAAGATTCATTCATATTACTGTCATTTCCTCATTCTTGTAGGCTCCCCAATTGTACAAATATGATAAATATGTTGACTGTACTATTGATGGGCATTTGTGTAAGTAATGTAACTTCTTTTTAAATATCAGACTTTTCTTTCCAGGCAGTTGCTATCCATGCCCAGAAACTGTAGATGTGAAGTGCAATTGTGGTAATGCAAAGGTGACAGTACCCTGTGGCCGAGAACGAACCACCAGGCCACCCAAATGCAAAGAGCTATGCAGGTTGGTGTAAAGCTTCACATAAGCTCACATCTAGTATCTTACAATTTAAATTCACGTTGATTTTCAATATTATTAATATTTTAGCTTGATTTTACTTTAGTGTTCTGAAATATGTATGCTCCTTCTACGTGGAATCAGATAATAGATACTTGCACTTTTGATGTAATTGTTCAATCATCAAAAATAACTTAAAAATTTGAACTTTGTAATTTAGTCGACCTCCAACATGTCATCATACGAGTCAAGAAAAACATCGCTGCCACTTTGGCCCTTGTCCACCATGTCATCAACCTTGCCAAAAAGTTTTGGAAAAATGTGGTCACTTGTGTCCTGCTTCATGTCATGATCAAGCATTAGTAAAGCAGACTGGCAGGGTAAGAGAACATTATTACTAGAGAGTGCATTGCTGTGGGTCATATTTTCTTGATTTTACTTTGTTATTCAGTAATTAATGAATAAGCACTTTTTGGGTCCAACGCACTCTATAAGGGGGTACAAAGAAAATAAGACTTGGTCTTTTGTCTTAAGAAGCTCATAGTATAAGGGCTGGGTGTGTAGCTTATTGGTAGTGCACATGACGAGCATGTGTAAGGCCCTGCATTGGATGCCCAGCACTGCAAAAGGAAAAAAAAAAAGAAAGAAAAGCAGCTCATAGTATAGAAAAGGAGGGAAACCAATAAAGAGATGTGCAGGGTGATAATCATCTCGTCATGTTATAGTCACAATATAGATGAATTTGCTAGTCTTCCTTTAAGTATTGTGGTTTAGAGTTAGGAGTATCTCTTAGTTTCCTTAAAAGTTCTGTATTTATTGAGCTGTTACTATGTGTCAAGCTTTCTTCGAGGTGGTAAGGAACAACAGTGAATAAAGTAATGGAAATTACATTCAGCTGGTGGATTTTGATGTTGACTAGTGTGTTTCTCACTCTCCTTTTATCTTGTGAGAGGTGGAGGAGGCTAAACTGCCTTTGTTCTACCTTTTAAAAACTGCCTTAATATCAAATATGTGTGGAAGGAAATAATGTGATATAGGTGGAAAAAAAGCACAATTTATTGTTTACTTGAAAATATTCTTGAGCAGAAAATATGCTTGAGCAGAGGATACATGAAAACTGAGAACTATATTCTTAATTTAATCCTGATTTTAAATCCTCATATGCTTTACTCACAGCACCAGCCTACAGGCCCTTGGGAGCAGCCTTCTGAGCCAGCATTTATTCAGACTGCATTACCTTGTCCTCCATGTCAGGTTCCTGTTCCTATGTAAGTATTAGAATTTTAACCTTTCTTCATTTTCTTTTCTTTTTTCTATGTAGCCCAGGCTAGTCTCTAACTGGCAACCCTCTTGTCTCAGCCTCCCTAGTACAGAGATCATAGGCATGCATCACCAGATTCAACTGAATTTTAGCCTTTAAAAAATAATTTTTTTTTTCAGTTCATAGGGTTTGAACCTAGGGACTTGTGCATGCTAGGCAAAAGCTCTGTTTTAATTTAGGGCTGGCGTATAAACTAATCTCTGTGTTCAACTTCAGCATTTTCAACTATACTTACCATGCTGCTTGTAAATCTAGTATGGAAATCTGTTTTTGAGTCTTCTCCACCTAGAGTTTAATGTTTTTAGCTTTCCAAAGCAACTTGCACTTACAGATAGGAAAACACATTCAGGAGACTCAACATTTGTTACTTTTTCTGATGATTCCCATGCTGGAGTATAAGCTCCCTGAGGACACAAGAAAGCCAGGGTTTAGATGGCAAAATTGTAGGAGTGTGTTCAAAGGAAACATTGGGAATGAAAAGAAGTAGTTTCCTGGATAGGCCAGTGAATGACTGGGACTGAGCTGTAAGGCACAGAACCTGTGGGAACAGGGAATCCTATAATGTTTCATACTTTCAGCAGAGGCTATGGATTAGAGCGAAAAAGGAAGCACAGAATTCTGGGAATCAACATAAAATTAGAAAAGGGGCTTTTGTTTACAACTAAGGTTCCAAATCAGACATCAATGTATCTTGGGTATTGGTCTTCCAAAGGATTCTTGTTTTCTTCATTTCTAAAAGCCACTCATTTTTTCCTTCTACAGCTTTCCTCCCACTGGGTCATAGTGATTATCCTTTCACATGCTACTGGATTCAGTTTGCTAGGATTTTGTAGAGAATTTTTGTAGAATATTTTGGTACATAGTGGTATTTTCTTTTAATCTGTAATTCCCTGATGACATGATGCTGGACATCTTTTCATATGCTTATTTGCCTTCTGTAGGTCTTTTTGGTGAGGTGTTGATTCTTTGTTCAGATATTTTGCCCATTTTTAAATTGGATTGTTTGCTTTCTTATTTTTGAGTTTAAGAGTTCTTTGTATATTTGGAAACAAGTCTTTTACCAGATTTATGTTTTCCAAATATTTTCTCCCAGTCTGTGGCTTGTGTTTTCTTTCTCCAAAATATTCTTTACAAAAAAGTTTTTAGTTTAATGAATTCCAACTTACCCATTTTCTTTCATGGATCATGCTTTAAATGTTGTATCTGAAAAGTCATCTCTAAATTCAAGAATACATGTGTTTTATAGTTTGGGATTTCACATTTAGTTTAGTGATCCATTTCCATAACAACTATTGTGAAAGATGAAAAATTTTTTTTTGTAAGTGGATGTCCCTTTGTTCTAGCACCACCATTTGTTGAAAAGAATATCCTTCCTCCAGTCACTTGCCTTCACTCTTGTTAAAGATTAGCTTTACAGTAAGTCTTGAAGTTAAGTAGTGTTAGTCCTTCAACATTCTGTTGGCTGTTTTGGGTCTGTTGTCTTTTCATGTAGACTTTAGAATTATTTTGCTGACACCCACAGAATAAATTGCTGGGATTTTGATTGGAATTACGTTAAATCTACATGAAATTGAGAAGCATCATCATCTTAACAGTGTTGAACTTAACCCACATACCTGAGCATTTATTTGAATCTTCTGTTTCTTTCATCAGCATATTATAGTTTTTGTTTTGTGCGAATATAGTGTGGTGGGTTTTTTTTTTAATTACAAATTCCACTTTTCACTGCTAGCATATAGGAAAGAATTGGCCTGTGTATGTATCCTGTAACCTTACCATAATTGCTTATTATTTCTATATGTGTTTATTTTTTACTCAGTAAAATTAGTAGAGTTAGCATTTTTGTTTTAGATATCCTTTTTGAAGAATTTACGATGCTTTCCTTTTATCTTTTTAGGGAATGTCTTGGGAAGCATGAGGTAAGTTATAGGCACAATTTTAAGTAAAGCTTGTAATCTATTATCTTTTCTAAACTAGAGTAAGAAGTAGCTATATATTGTATTTCAACATTATAAAGAGTATAGAGCTTATCTACTAATTTGAAAAATATACAATACAATACTTTGAGAATTAGCTGGGTATATGTAATCATCAGAGTGTTTATGTTGACTTTCCCTTCTAGTAATAAAATGCTTTGTGTCTTGGCATCTGTTTTTTGGCAGAATGTTTTAATAGCTTACTTTGGTTTTGGTTATAAATATTTTTATTAATGAAAACCTGTTAGACCTTTGTGAAACTTGTTCTCAAGTTTTAGGAGTCATTTTGGAAATACAGGTTCAGAAAGGCTCGTGTGTGTGTGTGTGTGTGTGTGTGTGTGTGTGTGTGTGTGTGTGTGTGTGTGTTTGTGTTACACTATGCTATGCCAGTTTTTCTTTCTTTTTTTTTTTTTTAAGGTGAGTCCACTGCCATGCCATGCTGTAGGACCCTACTCTTGTAAAAGAGTTTGTGGAAGAATCTTGGATTGTCAGAATCATACATGTATGAAAGAATGTCACAAAGTAACTGAAGTTGGTGGCAGCACTGGCAAAAACAAGGTAGTAAATATTCTTAGATTGAATGGATATATGCCCACAATATACTTGAAACATTTTTTCTCAACAATCATACCATAAATATTTTTCCATTTTGCTTTAGCTTCTTTCCTTTCTTGCTCTCATCTCTTCTTCTTTTCCTTTCCTAAGACAATTGACTTTAACAGTTTAGTGAATATTGCTCTGTATCTTTGTGCTGCCTTACAGTAATGTGCCTTTTAATGTGGAACTCTTTGCATACTAAACCTGTGTTAATACACAAGATATGATTTTATGATAAAAATGCAGAATTTATGTATCATTTTAAACAGTGGGTAGCAGTATTACTTCACTCTTCTCCATATTTCTTAACTTCAGAGCATTTGCTCTCAGCTGTTTTGAAACCTGACATATATGATAAATGATGTCCACAATTTTAATAAATTCTCCATCTTTTGTTAGATTGTAAGCAGCATTACAGATTTGTAGTTTATGTATGTGTATAATTTACTAAAAAGATTTTACAAATGTGTGGGGAATTCAGCGAGCTCTAAAAATGATCATTTTACAAGGAAAAAAGCAGATGTGACTAATTAAATTTCAAGTGATGTTCAGCAAAACGCTTTTCCCTAGACTTTTATTGTATAGAGAATTGTAGTATTAGCAACTGCTTCAATGAGAAGTAAGCTGTAAGTTTTCAGCTTCACTTTATTTTTAAATAACATTAAGTTTATGCGTATTTTGATTAATATGGATTGTTATTGAAAATTTTACTTACATTATGGGAATTTCCTTTGTCTTATTTATGACAGCATAAATACCCATGGTATTACTTTTGCTCATGTCCAAATATATATGTAAACGTATTGCTTATAATTTCTTGATCTTCAATAAAAATGTTTTTGTTAGGTGACGTTGAGTCAGGTCCAACTCATAGTGACTCTTACAGGGTTTTCAGTGGTTGACTGTTTCCAGATTGTTTCTAGGAGTGGGCTGTCTCATCCTTCTCCAATTTTTGTCATGCTGGAGATAGAACCTGGGTACTCAAAGTGTGGAGCACTCTCTACCAACTGAGCTAAACCCTAGTCCTCAGTAAAAATGTACACATGATAAAATGCAAAAGATATCGAAAGTATAAAATCAAACTGACAAGTACTAATGATTCAAAGTCATTTTCACTAGTAGGATATAGCTGGTTTTTTTTGTTTTGTTTTTGTTTTTGTCAGTATTTGGGGGTTCAACCCAGGGTCTCGCACATACTTTGCAAGTGCTCTACTATTGAACTGCACCCAGAGCCCACTTTTTTGCTTTTATTTTAAGTCAAATTAAGTAGATTACACAGCCTACTTCTGGCCTCAAACTCATGATACTCCTGCCTCCACTTTCCAAGTTGCCAGGATTACGGGCTTGTGCCACTATGCCTTGGAGAAAGCTACTTTTTCCCTCTAGATTTCCAGAACATCAAGTGAATCGGGAACAATTCATTTATAAAGCTATTATGACTATTAGGCAGTTATTGGGGATTGTCCTAGTATTACTTCCTGAGTTAAAATTTCTGTTTTTCTTTTTCTATGGGCACTACAGAAATTATTTCATGCCATACTTGCTGTATTTCCTAATTAAGGTACTCTTTACAAGAAGATAGAACCTGGTATTGGAAGTAATCCAGAAACATAACTTAGCAAATGTAGATTCAATGATTTTTTTTCCTAGCTGGAAGGAGTTCCTATCATAAGTCTTGTTTTGATGTTAAGAAAACTGAAACAGTTTTATCAAGTGAATTGTCTATGAGCATGAGATTAGAGACTAGCAAATCAGAAAATGTCCTTGATTTCTTAACTCCCATCCTTGATATGTTTTTCTCATGTTATTTAAATAGAAAGTGATTGTAGGTGTACTACATTGTTGTTGTTAGGTGTGGTACAGTCAGTGTCCGACTCATAGCAAGCCTGAGTACAACAGGTAAAACAGTATTGTTAGTATTTCTCTGCTATTCATAGGGTTTTCAATGGCTGATTGTTTTTGGGGAGTGGGCTGCCGGGTCTTCCTTCCAACCCTACAGTACTTGGTGCTCCCAGGCAGTCTCCCATCCAAGTACTAACCTGTCCCAGCCCTGCTTAGCCTCTGAGATCTGATGAGATCTGACGCCGCAGTGGTACAGCTGCAGGTGCCACATAGTTAGGAAGAGCAAATGAAATAGACTGTTTGTTAACCTTGGTTATGTTTGTATATTTTGAAGTTTGTTGCCCGTCTTTCTCTGAATCTTTCCCACCAGTTCA
Source organism: Pedetes capensis (assembly GCA_007922755.1). Lineage (NCBI taxonomy): Eukaryota > Metazoa > Chordata > Mammalia > Rodentia > Pedetidae > Pedetes > Pedetes capensis. The sequence goes on from VMDO01002468.1 coordinate 88,907, forward strand.
AAAAGTGGGAATACCTTTTTTTTTTTCTTCCTAATTGGAGTACTAGGGAGTTGAATGCAGGGGTTTGTGAATACTATTAGGTGCTCTACCACTGAGCTGCACCCTTGGAGCTCTTTTTTAGTTTTTATTTTGAGACAGGTTCTCACTAAGTTGCAGTCTGCCACTGGTCTGAACTCAGAATCCTCCTGCCTCCACCTTCTGAATTATTGGGATTATACTCACATGTGCCAGGCTGCAATGCCATTTTTACCCAATTGTATGGATCGTTTTTAGCCAGTTGCATAGGAATCAAATTTCATTTCTTTCTCCTTGTCCTTCTTCCATTGAAATCCTATTAGATTTGTCTTGAGAACAGATCCTGAATCTGACCTAACCTCATCTCAGCCACTATCACCTCTTAGCTCAATTTCCACAGTATTTTCCCAGCTAACCTTCCACTCCCACTTCTGTTAGCCAGATTCATCTTTGTAAAAATGTAAATTAGGTAACATCTCCCTGTTCACACCTCTTTGGTAGCTTTCATACACTCTCAGATTAAAATCCAAAGGTTTTACAGTGGCTAGAAAGGCTCTGTAGTAATCTGACTCCTCATTGGTTTTCCTGGGCTGCGATTTAGCTCAGTTGGTAGAGTGCTGCTCTGCCGTCTCTGAGATCCTGAGTTCGATTCCCAGCACCACAACAATGGCAGAAGGACATGGCAGTCCACTTCGAGGCAATCCCGAAAGTCAGCCACTGAAAACCCCATGAGGGTTGCTATGAGTCGGACACAACTCGATGGCACCTAATAACAACAACAGTTGGCTTTCCTGTCACTTACCTGAGTGTTCCTCACTCACTTGCTTGCTTTTGTTTCTCTTCTTGCCATTTCTTTAATACCTCAAATTTGTTCTTACCTCAGAACCTTTGCACTTATTGTTCCTTTTCTCTGGAACTCTGCATTCTAGAACTCTACATTTTTTGTGGTTTTCTTCCTTATGTAACTTAATTTGTATGCAAATATGCATGTTATCAGGTTTCATTCTTATTGCTACCATCACTTTCTGTTTATTGAGCTATATCTTTCTTTATAGTACTTTTGAAGACATTATATTATGTTCTTTGCCTCTCTGCTTAAATGTAGGTTCCAGGGATTTGTCCTGTCTCTTCCCAGTACTTGGAACAATGCTTGGCAGATACATGCTGAATAAGTATTTGTTGTTGTTTTTGTTAGGTCCCCTTTAGTCAGGTCCCACTCATAGTGACCCTCTGTACAATAGAATGAAGCACTCCCTGACACTGTTTCATGCCCAGCACTATGTAAGTGCTTCTCTACTATTGGTAGGGTTTTCAGTGGCTGATTGTTTTTTCCAGATTGTTTTGGGAGTGGGCTGCCAGGTCATTCTCCCATTTTTTGTGATGCTGAGGATTGAACCCAGGGCCTCAGCACAAAGCAGTACTCTACCAACTGAGCTTAAACCTTGTTGAATGAATGAATGAATAAATGAATGAATGTATTTTTAAAAATTTTTAAAATTAGAAATTATTTATAGAAGAATATTTTTATAATTTGAAATACTTTTTAATCCTAAATGCCAAAAATAGCTTAGAATTTTATTGATATACTGTTTTAATCATGTCTGTACTTAGGAATAATAATAATGCTTAACCTTTAAGACTTAGCATCCATGTCTATAACTCTTTCACTTGTTTTATCTCAAGTATAATGTTTGAGGATAAATAGTATCCTATAATTAAAATCATTAACCTTCTTTGGTAGATTCTGACATTAGTTACATTATTAAATCACTAGAGCAGAGCAAAGTGCCTTGTTAAATTACATCTTGAGAAACATTTATTTGTGAATGTAGTTTAATTTCACTTCACTGATTTGAATTATTTATGTGTTAACAATTGGTTCAATGATTATGCTTGTTGGGGGCAAATGAATTTTTTACTCTTTTTTTTACTACAGACTATTATTTAGGAAGTAATTTGCATTTCTAATAGGGATAGGTCATGTAGTCAAATTCAGTCTAAAGATGAGGTGGTTTGACTTAATGGGGTTCATAGGCATAAAAATCTATATGAATAATTGTGAGATTGACGATAGTGTTATTCTTCATCTTGGATATTTTTTAAGATGAATGAGAGCATGTACTATTTTATTTACTGTATTATTTATATTTCTAAAAAGTCCTCAAGAAGTATTTTGTTTTAATGGGATATCTAACTTTTATAATTTCAGTATATATAAATGTTAGGCTTTGCCAGGTGCAGTGGCACATGCCTGTAATCTAACTCAAGAGGCAGAGGTAGGGGATTTTGAGTTTGAAGTCAGAGGCAGCCTGTGCAATTTAGCAGGACTCTGAATCAAAATAAAAAATGAGAGGTGGGTGCAGCCCACTGGTAGAACACTTGCAAGTGTATATGAGGCCCTGAGTTCAGTCCAACCAAAGTATGGGTACTGGGGAAGCTTCTGTACTTAGGTGATTTATTTCCATGTAATTTTTCAGGCTGGTCCAGAATGCCTTCCTTGTGAAGAAGGGTGCTCTAAATCACGGCCTCTGGGTTGTCCTCATCCATGTGTTTTGCCATGTCATCCTGGAGAGTGTCCTCCTTGTGTTCAGATGCTTAGAATAAAATGTCACTGCAAGATCACAAGCCTGTATGTGGAATGTAGGTAAGTGGACTTAAGAAATGTTATTGTTTTACTAAGGTAATTTGAATGATATCTTTTTATAATTTAGAACTATTTATAGTATTTTTAAAGAAATGTTTGGTTTTCAGCAAGCTAAAATGAAGAAATGTAGATTAATCCATCTTCTAGATATTTCACTCTGATTTCAACCAGGATAATTCTGGTTTAATTCCATTTGGAAATTTTGTATAAGATTTTGTTAGGAAAAAAATTGTATGACTGCTTTTTAAAAAATTTAGAGAAACACTCTTATGACAGATTATTCAAATGATGGTGTCAAACTAGAGTTTTATTTGATCAGCTGAGCCAGGTGGTGCAAGCCTGTAATCCGAGTGACTAGGGCGGTAAAGGCAGAGGATTACAAGTTCGAGGCCAGAGGCAGCCTGCATAACTTAATGAGACCGTGTCTCAAAATAGAAAATAAAGAAAAGGGGCTGAGGTGCAGCTCTGTGGTAGAACATTTCCAAAGTATATGTCAAGCTCTGGGTTCAATTGAGTTCATTCCTCTACTACTGAAAAAAAAAGAGAAGGATTTTTGATTAAAATTTGATTTATCTTTAGTTACTTAGGTATAATTTTTAAGTTACATAATTAAAAAATAAGACATTACAAATGTTGCTGTCATAGCATTTATCATCCTAGGCTATGCCTTGTATATTTTTCTTACCTAAATAATGCAAATTTTTCCTCATGAATTATGTGGAGGGAAAAAGTTCTCATTGTTTTCTACTTAATAATGATCTAACATAATTTAATTCTCATTTCCATATTGTACAAGTCTGTAAAGTTGGCTTTTTGTTAATGTTTTATTTAAGTTAAATTTGGGAATATGACTTTACTTCAGATTTTTTTAGAATAATTACATTTTGAAAAATGCCTGCTAATATTGTCTGAAAGTTTTTGTCTCATACACTCAACTCATGCTTTGTAAAATTGGAGAGGCCAAATTTTATTGCTTTCAAACATAAAAATTATTTTGATATTTTAAAAATAAAGCATAGCAATTTTTAGTTTTAGAAGTTTATTGTAGACCATTTTGCATTGTTAATGGGAGATACAAATGAAAAGAGGTTAAATCAGCAGTCTTACACTTTCATTCTCTTTTATTGTATAGCTTTTTCCTCATTAAGCTTTCACTCACTAGTTTTGGCATCATCTAATGATTCTGGTATAGATCTGTTGTTAGTATGATAGTTACCACATAGCTCCATTTTTAGCTTCATAACTAGCTCCATCGCTTCTATATTTATTAATTAGCATTTTACTCTAAGGATTGGCTTTTTCCTATCCCTCAATTATTAATACCAACATGGGCTTGTGTATTCTTATTGAATCTGTTAGAATCATTTTTTGTTTAAATAACTAAACATCAAAGACCCACAGGAACATCTTTAGACTAGTTCCCATGTCCTATTGATCTGTTTCCATCACTTTTTTGTTGACCATTTTCTTGCTTTCTGGCATAATAAAAATATCTCATGAGATCAATTTTGGAAGAGTATATTTGCCTCAGGAATTATCTGTTTCATTTAGGCTTTTGATAGTTGGATTTGTTTTCATTCTTTGGTACTTTAATTTCTGCTTTTATCATTTTTCGTTTTCTTTTAAAGTCTTTTCAGTTGGCAGTTTAATTCATTTGTTTTCATGCTTTCATTTTTATTGCAAGTATGTTAGGGACTTATGGATTCTTCTCTGATCTTTGGTTTATATATTCCATATACTACTTTCATTTTGAGGGCTGGGATTTAGCTCAGTTGGTAGAGCACCGCTCTGCAGTCTCTGAGGTCCCAAGTTCGATTCCCAGCACTGCAAAAAATGGGAGAAGGATGTGGCAATCCACTCCCAAGACAACCCTGAAACAGTGAGCCATTGAAAACCCTATTAGGGTCACTATGAATCGGATACCGACTCGATGGCACCTAACAACAACCACATAGTTTATAGCATTAAAAGTATCCATTATCACATGTAACACTTGTTTGGTTTCAGTATTATAACCCTTTGTTTTAAACCTTGGTTCCTCTTTCTTTAATCTTTTACTTGTTGTGGTTTGTCAGCTTTTAATTGTATCACCTGATTTTCGTTTAGATCCTTTATAGTAATCAATGAGATTATTCTGTGTGCCTCTTTCTTTTATTCTTCTCATTTTTTAATTTGCATTCTTTAATCTTTTTCACAAGATACAGTATTTATGTATTGTTCTACCCTCATTCCTACCTTAGTTTCTGTTTTAAATCTTCAATTTCATATTTTCAATTTTAACCCTTAGTCTTTTATGGATGTTTCCCTAGTCTTCTCTTGGTTGGATGAAGTACATTCACTGGTAGATTTGTAAGTACAGTAATCCTGAGTTCTTAGATGTCAAAGATTGTACTTTTGTAGCATTCATAATCAGTGGATATAAAATCCTCAGTTTATATGTCCTTTTCTATAGTTTTGTTTTGAAAATTCTATTTTCTTGCTTTCCTTTACATTTTGGTTTTGAGAAGTTTGATACCAGCCTGTCTGTCCTTTATAAGGTAATTGATCTTTCCTTGCTTGACATACTGAGTTTAATTTTTTTTCTCCTCCTTCTTTATGATCTTTAATGTCCAATAGTTTTTACTAAAAATTACCTTAGAATTAATAGTTTTCCCAGGTACCTATTGGGTTCTTTCAATATGTAGATTCAGTATTTTTATTTTCTTAGGCTATGGTTAGAAATACTAGTCCTATTCCATTTATTTTAACAATACCAATTATATGTATGTTGGATATTTTCCAGTTTTCAGTATAACCACTTCTTTGACACTTGCTTTTCTTTATCTCTATTTTGTTTTTATTTTCTAGGTTTGACTTTTTCAGAAATCTATAAATTTTTATTGAACTGTGTTCTTTCTTTCATGTGCACCTTATAATTTAGTTTTCATTTCTGATATAATTTTATCTTAAAAATATACTTTCTGAATTCAGTTAAACTTTGTTCTTTTCTAATTTTTTTTTCTGTCTCCATTTTATATTCTTTGTTGTTGTTGTTAGGTGCCCTCAACTAGGGTCCAACTCATTGTAAACCTGTGTAAAAAAGAACACAACACTCCCTGATTGTGTGCCAGGCACATGATCTTTTTTATGATTAAGCCCATTGTTGCAGACACTGTGTCAATCCATCTAGTTGAGAGTCTTCCTTTTTTTCATTGACTTGCCACTCTACCAGACATAATGTTCTTCTCTAGGGATAGGTCCATCCTGACAACATGTCCAAAATACATAAGTTGCAGTCTAGCTATCCTTGCTTTCAAGGAGCACTCTGGTTGCACTTCTTCTAGGACAGATCTATTGGTTCTTTTGGCAGTCCATGGTATATTCAATATTTGTCTCCAGCACTATTATTCAAAAGCAACAATTCTCTATCTCCCTTATTTATGTCTAGCTTTCCCAACCATATGATGCTACTGAAAATTCTATGGCATGAGTCAGGTGATCTTTAATGTGATATCTGTACTTTTCAGTACTTCAAAGAAGTCTTTTGCAACAGCTTTTGGCAGTTAAGTGTGTCTTTTGATTTCTTAACTGTTGTTTCTGTGGATGTTGATTTTAAAACCAAGTAAAGAAAAATCTTGGGCAACCTCAATCTGTTCTCCATTTATCATGAAGCTGTGTACTGACCCAGTTGTAAGGATTTTTGTTTTGCTAATGTTGAGGCACTATCTGTAGTGAAGGCTGTGTTCGTTGATATTCATCAGTAAATGTTTCAAATTTTCTTCACTTTCAGCAAACAGAGTTGTACTAAATCCATAATACAGGTTGTTAATGAGTCTTTCTCCAATTATTATGCCACATTCTTTATATAGCCCAACTTCTTGGACTATTTGCCCAGCATAGAGATTGAAGAGATATGGTGATAGGATATAGCCCTGCTACACATCTTTCTTGACTTTAAACTAGTCAGTGGTTTCCTTGTTCTATTAGAATGATTGCCTTCTAGTCCATGTACAGAGTACAATTAAGTGCTCTGACTTTCCCATTCTTGCAATGTTATCCATAATTTTTTTTTTGGTCTACACAGTCAAATGCCTTTGCATAGCCAGTAAAACACAGACATGTTTCTGGTATTTTCTGCTTTTGGCTAATTTCCATCAGACATCAGCAGTGATGTGTCTGGTTCTATATCCTCCTCTGAATCTAGCTTGACTTTCCAGCAGTTCCCTGTTAATTTACTGCTGCAGTGGCTTTTGAATGATCTTTAGCAAAATTTTGCTTACATGTGATATTAATGATGTTGCTTGATAATTTCCACATTCAGTTGTATTCCCTTTCTTGGGAATAGGCACAAATATGGATCTCTTCCAGTCAGTTGGCCAGGTAGCTGTTTTCCAGATCTCGTGACATAAATAAGTAAGCACCCCCAGTGCTGCATCTGTTGAAATGTCTGTATTGGTACTCCATCAATTCCTGTAGCCTTGTGTTTCACCAATTCCTTAATGGCAGCTTCCACTTTATCTTTCACTACCATTGGTTCCTGATCATATCCAATCTCTTGGAATGGTTGGTCAACCACCAATTCTTTTTGGTATAATGGCTCTGTGTATTCTTTCCACCTTCTTTTGATGTTTCCTGTGTCATTTAATATTTTCTTTGTAGAGATCTTCACTATTGCCACGCGAAGCCTGAATTTTTTCTTTACTTCATTAAGCTTGAGAAAAGCAGGGCATGTTCTTCCTTTTTGACTTTCTATCTCCAGGTCTTTGCACATGTTATTATAATATTTGATTTTGTCTTCTTGAGCTGCCCTTTGAAGTCTTCTGTTTAGTTCCTTGACTTTATCATTGCTTCCTTTTACTTTAGCTGCTCTACATTCAAGGGCAAGTTTCAGAGTCTCTTTTGACATGTAATTTGGTCTTTTCTTTTTTTCCTCTCTTTTTAATAATCTTTTGCTTTCCTTATGAATGATGTTTTAGATGTCATGCCACAACTCATATGGTCTTCCATCATTAGTGTCTAATGCATCAAACCTATTCTGGAGGTCTTTTAACTCAGGTGGGATGTATTCAAGGTCCTTACCCTGGCTCTCATACATTTGTTCTAATTTTCTTCAGTTTCACTTTCAACCTTCATGTGAACAGTTGATGGTCTGATCCATAGTCAGCACCTGCTCTTGTTCTGACTTTTGAGATTGAGCTTTTCCATTGTCTCTTTCCACAAATGTAGTCCGTTGGGTTCCCTTGTGTTCCACCTAGTGACTTCCATGTGTATAGTTGCCGTTTATGTTGGTGAAAAAATGTATTTGCAATGAAAGAGTCATTGGTCTGATAAAATTCTGTCATGTTTTTTCACCAAGGTCACCTTTTCCAACTGAACCTTGTTCTCTTTTTCCAGCTTTTGCATTCTGGTCAGTTATTATCAGTACAGTGCTCATTTTCTGACACTATATCTCACAGTGTTTCTCTGCTTATTCATAGGGTTTTTAATGGTTGACCACAAGAACAGTTGTTTCGGGAGTGGGCTTCCATGTCCTCGTCTCTAGTCTGTCTGAGTTTGGAAGCTTATCTGAAACCTGCCCACCATGGATGACCCTACTGGTATCTGTAGTACTAATAGCATAGTTTTCAGCATCACAGCAACAGAGAAGTCTCCATAACATGGCAAACTGACAGATACATGGTGTTTTATATTCTTAGGTTTTGATTTTCTAAATTAAGATGGTGATATGTTGAGGTCCCGAAGCCTACATTTAGATTTGATAATTTATGAGGACTCATAGGACCCAGCTTATAGCCCTACTTACAGCTGTGTGTTATTACAGCAAACAAATACAAAGCATAGTGAAAGGAAAAGGCACAGGCACTTGGGGTAAAGTCCAAGAGAAACTAGGCATAAGCTTCCAGTATCTTCTCCCACTGGAATCACATGGGATATTGGCCTATTAGATTGAGTCTTTTCTGCACGGGTAGCTTTTACTTCCTCCAGTGCTTCTTTGAGAATATTTAATTCAATTTGGAATATCATGTTCCAGTTTTCTTCTTTGTACAGGTTTATTATCCCTTGTCTGAAATGTGTGGGACCAGAAGTGTTTCAGATTTTGGAGTTCTTTGGATTTTGGAATATTTGCATAGATTTTTTTGGTTAAACATCCTTAATCCATAAATCTGAAATTGAAATGCTCCAATTGGATTTTCACAGTAAGAATACTTGATCTGTAATTATTAGGGCAAGAAGAGATGAGGTAAGAGGCATCTTCATCAGGTGAAAGATTTGGTTATCATCTTTTATTTATTTCCTATAGTAGTTTTTTTAGATCTAAATTGTGTATTTTTGTAGATCTGTACTGGCTTGGTTTGTTTGAGTTGATGACTGCTCTGTTGTATCAGTAGCAAAATACAGTTTTTTAGTGATTGGCTTCTTAGGGTGATGTTGAGAGGTGGTGTCATGTGTTTTCTTGTTGCTTTTGTTTTTGTTCTTGCATGATCCTAAATTTCCCCTCTTGCTCCTTTTCTTCTTCATATAGTCTCTGAAGCATGCTTTCCCTTGGTACCTCCTTCCCAGAGTGCTGCCTTTCCAAAATTGGTTCTTTGAATCCTGCGTGCTTTTTCAAACTCATTGTTTTCATTCCGCAGGACTTTGTCTGTATTTTCACACTTAGGCTTTCTTTTTCTAGTATGATTTTAGCACTAAAGTACTCCCCTCTCTTTTCTCCTCCCTTTATGCAAAACTCCCCTACCTCTCCAGAACAACTTGCAGTGGAGATTAGAGTAATAACTGCTAGGAATTGGTATTTATTTTTCTATGTAGAGATAAAGTTGGTAGAACGTACTGTCTTTTAGTTAAACAGAATTTATGGGCTGTCTTCTGGTAAAGCTGAGTTTATAGGATTTAAGTGATTTTGTTAATGAGCTGTATGTTTTCAGGGGGAGATGGGTGGTTATAGTTGGATTGAGGTGGCTTCCATTATCTCAGCTCTCCGGAAAATTTTTCGCTTTCTTAAATACATATTTAAGTGTATGCTTTTATATAGATGGTATTTGTTCTATTAATTTAATTCACTTTGAATTCTGTGAATTATCTTTTCCTGTTAGTCCTTTTTAGCTTTGTCTAAATTTCTTCTTAGCAATTAATTAGAAAAGATACAAGCCTTGAAAAGCTGATTTATTCCTAATTATAGCACCCTAGCATCCCATTCTGCCTGATCTCACAAGCTAAGCAGAGTCAGCCAGGTTAGTCCTTGGATGGGAGACCACCTGGGAATTCCAGGTCCAACAGTCTAGGGAGAAGGACCTGGCAATCCATTCCCGAAACAATCCACCATCGAAAACCCTATGAATAGCAGAAAAGCACTGACAATCGTGCTGGACATGGCACAGTGTTGGAGAATGTTTCATTCTGTTGTACATAGGGTAACTGTGAGTCGGACCCGATTTGATGGCACCTAATAACAACTTAGGGTAATGGAATAAAATGTCATTAATTCTTAAGTTCAGAGATGAACACCATGTTTGTAAGGATTGAAAATACACAACTTTTAATAGAACTAGCATAAATACTTTGTGGTATTATTAAGTGACTCTTCACCAAGAAAATTGTAATGTTGGAGTATATTTACAAATAATTTAATATGAATAGTTAAGCTAATAGTTTTAAATAACATTAGTAAGGCTAAATTTATGGTGTATTTTGGCAGTTTTGTCTATTGAAGGGAAATCAGAAAAGGAGAAAAAGAAAAATGAAAATGATAATGGAGAAAAGTAAAATGAAATACAATTATCTTCTTGAATCTAATCTGTACTCTTTCAACAGTCTTAGAGGGCTACAAAATCAGAGGCAGATTATAATCATGTGTGGATTGGATTTATGATACAAAGCTGGGCAAAACCCAATCTGCATGTGATTCCAACCTGCTTCTGATTTTGTAGCTTCTAAAACTGTTGAAAAGGTGCAGATTAGATTTAAAATGTATGATAGTTTTAGATTGTTGCTAGTTACTGACTTAAGCAATGTCTTGTGGTTTTAGTTCTTTTGGAAGGTAATTTTATTCCTTGATGGTTGTGATTTTTTTTTGAATTATACTCTCATTCGAATATAAAAACATATAAAACCTTAGACTGATAAATTAATTTCTAACATTAATAGTTTGCCCAAAAGCAACCAAGAAAATCTTTTCTAATAAGCTTACTGCACTTCCCATTGAATAGCTGAAATTCTTCAATTTGAGGTAGTATATTAAATACTAGTTTTTAATTTTTTGTATAGTGGTTTCATTGAAGAATTATAATTATGACTTATAATGATTGACCTTTACAGAAAGATACTAACAGGGCTGATTAAAGAGAAGCCAGATATGGATGGTATTTTGTGTGTATTTTGTATTTCCTTCTTGCAGTGATTAAAGCTTTTGACATTTGATATGTTAGTAGTAGGAAAAAGAATAAATTGAGTTATCAGAAGCAGTTAAGTAATTTGAAGGTAATTATTAGTATAAAGACATAATTAAAATATTTCTTGAAGAAAAAATGAAATAAAATAGTTTTATGGGTTTTTGAAATGGTGAATTATTTTTAGAAACATGCTAAGAAATGGATTTTGATTTGAATATTATCAAAACTTTCTTTCTTGTTTTAGAAAAATAACCACGGCTGATATAAATGAAAAGAACCTCCTCAGTTCTTGCAAAAATCAGTGCCCTAAAGAGGTAGGCTATGTAGGATCTTTTAAGTTGGCTTCTTGGGCATTTTTTTCTCTGGGATATTCTGTTTCTTCTTTAACTATCTTATTTTAGGTCTTTTGTGGTAATTCTCTTCTGGACCCATATAAATGTGGGTCCAGAAACAAAATATGATTGATGTCTATAAAAAGGTAACTCATGTTTAGGATAGACGCATAACTCATTATGAAATTGGGGGCTATTAATATTTTTAATTAATATTTTAATTGTACATATTTATGAGGTATAGAATAACTCTGATTTTTTTTTAAAGAGAACAATTTTAAAGGAAGCTTATATGCTTTATACAATTTTAAGGTAGTGCTTACTGCCCAAAGTGAGATTCAAGTTCACAGTATATCTAGATTAAGAACTGTGTGAGTCATAGGTAATTAGGTAGTGAATCTATAGTTGTTGTTGTTGTTAGGTGCCGTCGAGTCGGTATCCGACTCATAGCGACCCTCATAGGGTTTTCAACGGCTGACTGTTTCAGGATTGCCTTGGGAGTGGATTGCCAGGTCCTTCTCCCATTTTTGTGGTGCTGGGAATTGAACTCGGGACCTCAGAGACTACAGCACAGCGCTCTACCAACTGAGCTAAATCCCAGCCCGAATCTATAGTAGATTATTAAAAAAAAAAAAAAAAGGTGTGTGTGTGTGTGAGAGAGATGTGTATGTTTATATATGTATCAGTAGTTAGTAGTGTGGGAGGATAGGCATTCACATCTACAGCATTTTTAAGATGCTGTCACAGAAGATACTTCTGTTCATTTTCATTCTGTCCTTTAATGGTGATACCAGGCACATCACTGAATTTTTAGTTTATTATTATATTTAATTAAAGCATCCACAGATAAAGTTGTTTTTAAATATTCTGCTATTTATGTTGTTGTTGTTGTTGTTGTTAGGTGCTGTCGAGTCGGTATCCTACTCATAGTGACCCTTACAGGGTTTTCAATGGCTGACTGTTTCGGGATTGCCTTGGGAGTGGATTGCTAGGCCCTTTTCCCATTTTTGTCGTGCTGGGAATTGAACTTGGGACCTCAGAGACTACAGCGCAGCGCTCTACCAACTGAGCCAAATCCTAGCCCCTCTGCTGTTTATATACATTCCATATTCAAACTAAAAGTGTCAAAAATGGTTCAGAAAATTATTTAAACCACACATGGTGGAACTTGCCTATAATCCCAGCACTTGTGATGCTGAGACAGGGGGATTGCTAGTTCAAGGCCAGTCTGGGCCACATAGCAAGTTTCAGGCCATTATAGGCTACAACAGGACCTTGTCTCCAGGAAAAAAAAATACTCAGGGTAAAAAGGTGAAAACTTCAGTACTGATTTATCCTGGCAGTGATTTGAGAAATTGAAGTGATCCATTTGTATAGGATCAATCTGAAAGGGAGGGTAGTCCTTTTTTTATTGCTGGAAGTAGAATAGTATCAAGTTATTTAACTAAACATTTAAAGGAAGCCTTTTGACCTATAGATAATCCATAGCTATACCTCTTTTCTTTAAATTCTTTGTCTTTATGCACTTATCTAAATATTTCTTATTTAGCATAAGGAAGAGATGATAACTAGGTGTTTTTGGTTTTGTTTTGTTTGAGAGAGGTTCTTAATATGTATCCTAGACTGGCCTATAACTTACTCTGTAGTCTAAGCTGGCCTTTAATTCATGGTGATCCTTCTGCCTCAGCCTCCCACATGTTGGGATTACAGAGTTGCTTCTCTATGCCCAAAGATAACTACTTTTTTTCTCTCCTTGCGGTAGTTGGGGTTTGAACCCAGGGCCTCACACATAGCATATACTTTGCAAATATTCTACCAGTGGTCTTTGTTCACATTCTCCATTAGAATCACTAATTCCATGTTGTAGTAGAGTGGTTAATTAGTCTTACAGAAGATGACTGATATAATTCAAAGATTAAAGAAAGAACAAGAAGACATAGAGACACATTTTGGGGGATGAGAGGACAGATGGTGAGCCACGGCCAGTGTTTGCCTTTTTTATGAAGTCAGGCTAGAGATTCTAACTGCAGGAATGAGGACAAGGTTGAGGTTAAGAAATGCAAAGGCTGAAAATAACCCCTGTGAGGCAAATTTTGGTAGATGAATGAGCTTGTTAGGGGCCTACTGTTATCTGTTGAACAACAAAACTGAACTGGTCCAACAGTGCCTAGTGGAAAATGACTGTAGCAGTACTTCTGCCTTATGGTAGGATTAGTAGAAATGCACAGTGTGATTGATCCAAATTTAGTTTTAATGTGAGTGCCTTGGTTAAAAATAAATACAAAGACACTGAGTTGTATACCAGCGAGAGACTAAAGACAAAGGAAAAGGATTCTAAATCAACCAACCTACCTACCCACCTACCTACCTTCCTTTCTTTCTTTCTTTCTTTCTTTTTTTCTTTCTTTCTTTCTCCCCCCCCCCCCTTTTCTTTCATTTTTCTTTATTTCTTCTTTTTTTGTACTGGGGGTTGTGCTTTGCAAGTGCTGTACCACTGAGCTACACTCCCAGCCCATTATTTTCTTTTTTACTTTTTGAGACAGTAACTTGCTAAATTACACAGATTACCTCTGATCTCAAACTTGTGACCCTCCTGGCTCTGCATCCAAGTTGTTGGGATTGCAGGTGTGCACCACTGCACCCAGCTGATTCTGAATTTCTTAAAGTGAGTATAATTTTAGTTTGAGAGATCTATCTGGTGAATCATACAGATGAGAAATGGGGAATTTAAGTGTATGTTGAGGTATCCATTCAAGGCAAGATTAGGGATTATTGGGTATTCTGACATGTGTGACACAAAGAAATATAATACCATTTCCCTCAACTAACTTTTATTATAATAGCTAAATATATTGAACATATTTAATGCAATAGCTGTAAGTTTTACATGTGAGATACAGAAAAGTTAGGTGACTTGTGTAGGGTCACAGTGAACAGGGAATCTGTGGCTCAGTTCCAGGTAATCTGATTTTGAGATTTAACCCATAACCAACAGTATATTTTACTTACATTCTCTTGGAGAGACAGAAATATATGAAGTGCTTAAAAAGATTTGTTTTTAAGTAACAGTTCAAGACAGTATAAGCAGTGTCACAACAGTTTAGAAATAGATTTCTTTCATAACCATTCTTTATTTAGACATTTTGGGACTGCCTTGGGAGTGGATTGCCGTGTCCTTCTCCTATTTTTGCGGTGCTGAGAATTGAACGTGGGACCTTAGGGACTGCAGAATGGTGCTATACTGACTGTGCTAAATCCTAGGTCTTATTTACACATAGGCAAACTCATATTATGCTTTTAGGTAATTTAAGCTATGTCTTGGAGGCTGGGGTTTAACTCAGTTCGTAGAGTGCTGCTCTGCACTCTCAGAGGCCCTGGCTTCTATCCTCAGCACTGTAAAAATGGGAGGATTTGGCAGCGCACTCTTGTAACAATCCTGAAATAATCAGCCCTTGAAACCCCTATGACGGTTGCTATGACAATTTGCCTGCAGCTGTACCACCCTGGCATCCAGTCCTGTCAGATCTTGGAAGCTAAGCAGGGTCGGGCCTGGTTGGTACTTGGATGGGAGACCCCTGGAAACACCAGGTGTTGTAGGCTTGGGAGAAGGACCTGGCAACCCACTCTCCAAAAACAATCAGCCGTTGAAAACCCTATGAATAGTGGAGAAGCACTCACATAGTGCTGGGCATGGCACAGTGTCAGGTAGTGTTTCATCTGTTGTACATAGGGTCACTGTGACTTGGACCCAAATGGATGGCACCTAACAACAACAACTGCCTGCAGCCATACCACTGTGGCGTCCAATCCTGTCATATCTCAGAAGCTAAGCAAGGTCAAGCCTGGTTAGTATTTGGATGGGAGACTGCCTGGGAACACCAGGTGCTGTAGACTTGGGAGAAGGACCCAGCAAGCCACTCGCAGAAAACAATCTGCCATTGAAACCCTATTAATTGCAGAGAAGCAGTAACAATGTTGTTTTGCCTATTATATATAGGGTCACTATGAGTCAGATACTGACTTGATGGCGCCTAACAAGAAGAAGAAGAAGAAGAAGCTATGTCTCAAAGTGTAGATGATATTTGATTAGACAGAGAGATGTTTCATCTGAATACTTGACTGTGGGATAGGAAGATGTGTTGTTAGGTGCCGTCCAACTCATAGCAACCCTCATAGGGTTTTCAGTGGCTGGTTGTTTTTGACATTGCTTCGGGAGTGGGTTGCCACATTCCCATTTTTGTTGTGCTGGGGATCAACCTGGGTCCTCAGAGTGTGCAGAGCAGTGCTCTACCAACTGAGCTAAACCCCAGCCCAGGATAGGAAGATAGTAAATATTAAAGACATGGAACACTTAGACATCTTGACAATTACTGGGACGTCTTTAACTACCTAAGGATAATGTTTTAGAGTGAGAGGCTAGCAGCTGTCTCACAATGCAATGGCTTAAGGTTAAGGAAATTTTTTTTCTTACATAAAAGTACAGGAATGGCAGGTGTGTCATTGTGCTTCATGTATTCATCCAGGGATCCAAGTTAGGCAGGTAACTCTGCTCTTTTAGACAGTTTCAATTATTGCCCCAGATTTCATCATTTCTAGTACATGGGAAGGAAGGGATGAACCTGGAAGTACACTCTTGAAATGCTTTAAGGCACAAATCTCTTACACTTGCTTACATTCTATTGGCTGAAATTTAGTCACGTGGTATAGCTAGTTACAAAAGTGACTGTGAGAACTATTCTTGGAGGAGAGGTAGGAAGAATATTTAAAATTTCTGTATAATTAAAGTAATTTATCTAAGAGAAAAAGTTGAAAAATCAATCCATTCATTAGCTGGGATTGATTGGCCCTATGTGTGATGGGCTATCCTTAAAACAATCATTGGGTTGTGGGAGGAGATGGAGTATGGCCAAAATGTAAACATATGATTGCTTTATTTTGGTTTCCTTTTAGCTTCCTTGTGGTCATAGATGCAAAGAGACATGTCATCCTGGTGAATGTCCCTTTAATTGCAACCAGAAGGTAAAACTTAGATGCCCTTGTAAAAGAATTAAAAAGGTAAATGTTTTAAGTGATTGAAAATACTTTTCTCTGTAAGTTGTTCCTGTTTTGTTTGGCTTGATGTGTATGTTTTGGTAGTTCTTTTTGTCTTCTAATTTCAGATTCTTATTAAGAATCTTTTATTACAATAAAAATGAACCTACCTATTTCTGTTAATGTTTATTGTAACAATCACCTTTGGCAATTTAACTTTCTGCAATTTAATAGTGAAAGATTGTTTTATGCTAGAATCAAGCTAAATCCCCTTTTTTTGGATAGAATCAGTATGCTGTAGATTTGAGATCTTTGAACAAAGAGAACAGTGTGACAAAGAGGGTCTCATTGTTTATGTAATGGTCTGGAGTTAAGCTTTGTCATTCTTATTTATAAAACTTTTTGCCATCAATATTGTGCTTTAAAAATATTTCCTTCAAAAAACTTCATATGTATAGCTTCATAAATAAAATATTCAGACTTGGAAAAAATTAATTAAAAAAAAAAAGCAGTAAGAGAGGAGTGAACAAGTGAAAACTAATGATAGGAAAGCCCACGGAAACAAAATACACACCATTCAACAAAACTTGTAAAGGAAAAGATAGTGTTTTTTTTTTTCCAGTTCTCATTTTCCTTTGCTTCCCTATTGGGAGTATGGACTTTGAAACTTCCTTTTATCTTTACTTCTGACTTATATATCTCAGTTATCTTACCATATCTCAGTTACAGTTGTAACTCAGACTGTAATGGAATAAAATTTGAAATCAACAACAAGAGAAGTTACTGAAGCTATACAAATTCATGGAGATTCAACAGTACACTCTTAAGTGACTGAGTCCTTAAAGAAATTTGGGAGGAAATAAAGTCCTAGAATCAAATGAAAATGAAAACACAACCTACCAGAACTGCTGGGATACAGCAAAGAAGGTTCTAAAAGAAAAGTTTATATATGAGGGCCTAAAAAATCAGGACTCAAACTGAGTGATGTACCTCAAGGTCTTAGAAAAATAAAAACCAGCAAAACTCCAAACTAGTAGATGGAAAGAAGTACTCAAAATCAGAGCAGAAATTGATAAATGGAGAATAAAAGAAAAATAAAAATAATTGATAAACTAAAGGGTTGCTTCTTTGAAAAGATAAACAAGCTTGACAAATTCTTAAACCAAAAGAAAGAGAAGACTCAAATTAATAAAATTAAAGATGAAAAAGGAGACATTACAGCAGATATCAATGAAATATAGAGAATCATTATGGAATACTTTGAAAATTTATGTTCAATAAAACTGGAAAACAGATGAGATAGGTAAATTTCTAAGTGCATATGATCTCAAAATTAAATCAAGAGGATATAAACAACTTAAACAGATCTATAATAAGGAGGAAGATTAAAGAGATAATAAAATCTTCCAACAAAGAAAAGCCAAGGACCACATTTACTACCTTCCAAATTTTATAAGACCTTTAAAGAAGAATTAGCATTAGTGCTCTTCAAACTATTCCATAAAACAGAAATGGAAGAACACTACCAAACTCATTCTACAAAGCCAGTATTACCCTGAGACCAAAACCACACAAGAATGCAATAAAAAAGGAAAACTATAAACCCATTCTTCTGATGAACACTGATGTAAAAGTCCTTAATAAGTACACGAAAATCAATTTCAACAACACATTAAAAAGAATGTACACTGTGATGAAGTTGGTTTCATTCCAGGGATACAAGGGTGGTTGAACATACTAAAGACAATAAATGTAAAAGACTCAAAACAAATCACATGATCATCTTAATAGACTTAGAAAAGGCCTTTGACAAAGTTCAGTGTTCTTTCATGGTAAAAGCCCTGAAAACACAAGGAATAGAAGGAACATACCTCAATGTAATAAAGGCAATATGTAAAACCCACAGCTGACATCATACTAAATGGAGAAAACCTGAAAGCATTTGCTCTAAAATTAGAAATGAAGCAGGGGTATCCACTCTCCACTGCTATTCAGTATAATAATTGAACTCTTAGCCACAGCAATAAGGCAAGAGAAAGAAATAAAAGGAATACAAATAGGAAAGAAAGAAGTTAAATTATCCCTAGTTCTGGATAATATGATCATATACTTCAAGGACCCTAAGACTCCACCAGAAAACTTAGAACTGATAGACACTTTCAGCAAAGTAGCAGAATATAAAAATCAGCATACAAAAATGAATATCTTTTCTATATACCAATAACATCCAGCCTGAGAAAGAAATCAAGAAAATCATCCCATTCATAGTAGCTTCAACAAGGACAAAATACCTAGGAATAATCTGAACCAAGGAGATGAAAGACCTCTACAATGAACACTTTAAAATGCTGAAGAAAGAAATTAAAGAAGACACTAGAATATGGAAAGACTTCCCATGCTCATAGAACAGAAGAATTAATAGTGTGAAAATGTCTATATTACTGAAAGCAATCTACAGATTAAATGCAACCTCTGTAAAAATCCCATGATGTTCTTCACAGAAATAGAAAAAACAATCTTATATTACATATGGAAGTACAAAAGACCTGGAATCACTAAAGCAGTCCTGAGCAGAAAGAGCAATGCAGGAAGCATCACAATACCTGATGCAAATTATACAAATCCACAGTAACAAAAACAGCATGGTACAGCACAAAAACATACATATAGACGAGTAGAATAGAGGATCTAGAAGTAAACTCAGGTAGCTACAGTCACCTGGTGTTCAATAAAGGTGCTTAAACAATGTAAGTAGGAGAAAAGCCAACCTCTTCAACAAATAGTGCTAGGAGAGCCAAATATCCTTGTGTGGAAGATTGACACTAGACTAGTCTCTTTCACCTTGTACAAAAATCAGTTCAAAGTGGAGCAAAGGACCTATTTAATGTAACATCTGAAACTTTGAAACTGCTAGAGGAAAACATAGTGAAAACACTTCAAGACATAGGCATAGGCAAGGACTTTCCAGAAAGAACCTTAGTAGTGCAGGAAACAATCACAAAAATTGAAAAATGAGATTGCATGAAATTTAAAAACTTTTGCACAACAAAGGACACAATCAGAATGAAAAGACAGCCTACAACATGGGAGAAAATCTTGGCCAGCTATAGATCAGACAGGGGATTAACATCTAGAATATATAAGGAGCTCAAAAAATTAAACACCATAAAAGCAGAATATCCAATCAAAATGGGTAAATGAACCAGAGTTCTGAAACGAAGTACACATAGCCAACAATCATATGAAAAAATGTTTATTGTCCTTAGCCATCATGGAAATGCAATCAAAACTATATTGAGATACTGTCTCACCTCAGTCGGTATGGCTTGTTGTTGTTAGGTGCTGTTGAGTTGTGTCCAACTCATAGAAATTCTTATATAGAGTTTTCAATGGCTGTTTTGAAAGGTTGCCACATCCTCCTTCCATTTTTGTGGTGCTGAGGCCTCAGCATAGGGCCTCAGGAGATCGCAGAGCAGCAATCTACCCACTGAGCTAAACTCCAGCCAGTACTCAGTATGGCTAGCATCAGCAAAAGATACATTATCAAATCCAGGAGAAAGAAACCCTAGTACACAACTGGTGGGAATGTAGGTTGGTACACTCACCATGGAAATAGACATTGAAGTTCCTCCAAAAACTAAAAATAGAACTACCATATGACCCAGCTATACCATTCCTGGATATATCCAAAGGGATATAAGTCAACATACCATAGATACCTGCTGATCCATGTTTATGGCTTGTTGCTGTGATGCTGAAAGCTATGCCACTGGTATTACAGTTATCAGCAGGGTCACTTATGGTGGACAGTTTCAGCTGAGCTTCCAGACTAAGACAGACTAGGGGGAAGGACATGGTTAACTTCCTCCTGAGATGATTAGCCATTGAAAACCCTCCTGAAATGATTAGCCATTGAAAACAAATACAAGTGTTTGTACAGAAACACTGTCAGATTTAGTGCCATTAAATGAGCCCCCCACCCCAGGGTGGAAGGCACTCAAAAGACGACTCAGGAAGAGTTGCCTTATCAAAGCAGTAGTTGTTATTGTTAGGTGGTGTTGAGTCTGACTCATACTGACCCTGTGTACAACAGAATGAAACACTCCCTGATTCTGTGCCATGCCTAGCACTATTGTCAGTGCTTCTCTTCTATTCATAGGTTTTTGTAATGGTGGATTGTTTGGGGAGTGGATTGCCTAGCCTGCAGCACTTGGTATTCCCTGGCAGTCTCCCATCCAAAGACTAACCAGGCTGACCCTGCTTAGCTTTTGAGATCAGGAGGGATCAGATGCCAGGGTGTTGTGCCTGCAGACCCAAAAGAGTTTACCTTAATGACAGGAATGGAGTAAAGCCTAAGGGACCTCCATTCACTAGTGTGGCATGACTCAAAATGAGGAACAACTGTAAACATCCATTAATAATTGGAACATGGAATGTATTTAGTATGAATCTAGGAACATGAGAAATTGTCAAAGGGAAATGGAGTACATAAACATTGATATTCTGGGCATCAGTGAGCTAAAATGGACTGGCATGGACCATCCTGAATCAGATAATCATATGGTCTACTATGCCAGGATTGACAGATTAAAAAGAAACCAATTGCATTCATCATCAAAAAACATCTCTAGATCTGTTCTGAAGTGATAGAATATTATGCATATGTCTAAAATGTAGACTAGTTAATGTGACTTATTCAAATTTATACACCCACTATAAAGACTACAAATGAAAACAGGTAAGACTTTTACCCGTTTCTGCCATCTGAAATAAATCTAACGTGCAGTCAGGATGTACTGATAATTACTGGTGACTGGAATGCAAAAATTGGAAACAAAGAAGGCGTCTCAGTAGTTGGAAAAGATGACCTTGGTGAAAAAAACAAGGCTAGAAATCACATGATGGAATTTTGTCAGACCAATGACTTTTTCATTGTGAATACATTTTTTTTCACCAACATAAACTTTGGCTATACACATGTAAGTCACTAGGTAGAACATAATGGAACCCAGTGGACTACATTTGTGGAAAGAGATGATGGAAAACCTCAATATCAAAAGTCAGAACAAGAGCAAGTGCTGATTATGGATCAGGCCATCAACTGCACATATGCAGGTTCAAACTAAAACTGAAGAAAATTAGAACAACTGTACAGGAGCTAAGGTATGACCTTGAGTATATGCCACCTGAGTTCAGAGACCTCTTCAAGCACAGCTTTGATGCATTATACACTAATAATTGAAGATCATACAGGTTTTAGCATGACCTCAAAGACATTATTCATGAGAAAAACAAAAAATTATTAAAAAGACACAAAAAGAGAAGACCAAATCATGTCAAAAGAGACTTTGAAACTTGCCCTTGTCCATTGAACAGCTCAAGTAAAGGGAAGAAGTGATAAAGAACTAAACAGAAGATTTCAGAAAGCAGTTCAAGAAGATAAAATCAAATATTACAATGACATGTGCAAAGAGCTGGAGATAGAAAATCAAAAAGGAAGAAGAACACTGTTTTCTCAAACTTAATGAACTGAAGAAAAAATTCATCATGGAAAATATTAGAGGACACAGTAAACATCAAAAGAAAATGGAAAGAATACACAGAGTGTGCCAAAAAGAACTGGTAGATGACCAACCATTTCAAGAGGTTGCGTATGGTCAGGAACCAATGGTACTGAAGGATGAGGTGGAAGCTGCCTTGAAGGAATTGGCAAAACATAGGCCCTAGTAATTGATGGAATACTAATAGAGATGTTTCAACAAACATTACGCAGCACCGAAGGTGCTCACTTGTTTATACCAAGAGATTTGGAAAACAGCGACTTGGCCAGCTGACTGGAAGAGATTCATATTTGTGTCCATTCCCAAGAAAGGGGATACAACTGAATGTGGAAATTATCAAGCAATATTATTAATACCACATGGAAGCAAAATTTTACTAAAGATCATTCAAAAGCCACTGAGTCAGTATATAGAGAGATAATTGCTGGAAAATGAAGCCAGATTCAGAAGAGGGTGTAGAACGAGGCATATGGTCTCTGATGTCAGATGGATATTAACCAAAAGCAGAGAATACCAGAAAGATGTCTATGTTTTATTGACTATGCAAAGGCATTGGACTGTGTGGATCACAACAAATTATGGATAACATTGAGAAGAGTGGGAAAATCAGAGCATTTAATTGTACTCATGAGGAATCTGTACATGGGCCAGGAGTTAAGTCGTTCCAACAGAACAAGGAAACACTGCCTGGTTTAAGGTCAAGAAAGGTGTGCGTCAGGGTTGTATCCTTTCAGCATACTCTTCAATCTCTGTACTGAGCAAATAATCTGAAAGGCTGAACTTTAAGAAGAATGCAGCATCAGGATTGGAGGAACACTCACTAACAGTCTGTGTTGTGCAGATAATACAACTCTACTTGCTGAAAGTGAAGAAGATTTGAAACATTTACTGATGAAGATCAAAGAACACAGCCTTCAGTGTGGATTGCACCTCAACATTAAGAAAACAAAAATCCTTACAACTGGGTCAGTACGCGGCTTCATGATGAATGTAGAAAAGCTTGAGGTAGTCCTAGATTTTACTTTACTTGGCTCTACAATCAACACTGATGGAAGCAGCAGTCAAGAAATCAAAAGACACATTGCACTGGGAAAGATGTTGTAAAAAACCTCTATAAAGTGCTGAAAAGGAAAGATGTCACATTGAAGATGAAGATGTGCCTGATTCATGCCCATGGTATTTTCATTCTCATCATATGCTTGTGAAAGCTGGATGTTGAATAAGGGAGATGAGGGAATTGATGCTTTTCAATTATGGTGCTGGAGATAGGACTGCCAAAAGAACCAACATCTCTGTCCTAGAAGCAGTGCAACCAGAATACTCCTTGGATGCTGGGATGGCTAGACTGTGTCTGAAATATTTTGGACATGTTATCAGGAGGAACCTATCCCTGGAGGAGGATATCATGTATGGTAGAGTGGCAGGTCAACAAAAAGAAGGAAGACCCTTCTAGATGGGCTGGGGTTTAGCTCAGTTGGTAGGCATTGCTCTGCAGTCTCTGAGGTCCCAGGTTCGATTCCCAGCACCAAAAAATGGGAGAAGGACATGGCAATCCACTCCCACGGCAATCCTGAAACAGTTGGCCATTGAAAACCCTGTGAGGGTTGCTATGAGTCGGGCATGACTCCACGGCACGACAATAATAATAACAGTTACTAGATGGATTGACACAGTGTCTGCAACAACAGGCACAGAATCAGGGAGTGTTTTGTTCTGTTGTACATAGGCTGGTTATGAGTCAGACCCAACTAGATGACACCTAACAACTATAACCACAACCACAACAACAATATTCACAATAGCCAAGATATGGAATCAGCCTAAGTGTCCATCAGTAGATGAGCTGATAAGGAAAATGTGGGATATCTATACTATGGAATTTTATTCAACCAAAAAGCAGGACAAAATTATGCCATTTACTGGTAAAGAGATGGAACTAGAGAACATCATTTTAAGTGAAACAAACCAACCCAGAGGGACAGATATTGTATGCTTTCTCTCATATGTGGGTGTTAGAGTTCAATATATATTTAATATTAAAGGACATATGTTGTGAAAGTAGAGGGGGTCTCTATAAAGGGGGAGAAAGGACCAAAGAGAAGGGGGGGAGGAAGCAATGAGAAAGGATAGTGGTAAAAGAGAAATATCATGTTTTGTCCTTCTGGCAAAGTCTGGATTTATGTATATATGAGGTACACACACACAAGGTATATAGGTAAAAAGGAGACCATTGATGAGGGAGGGGGATAATGTGAATGTAATGGGGGAGGTGAACATGAGCAATGTGCAGTGACACTCATGTATGCAAATGTCAGTGAAACCCATTAGGTTTGTACACTAAAAAATTACTAAAAAAAATCAAGATAAAAATATTTTGTGGCTGTCCAGAAAACCATAGTTGAACCCTCTGAGATGGTAGCCTCTAGCTACATGTGCCCATTTGATGTGTATTTTAATGAGTTGCCAAATGTGGTTAATGCTACTATACTGGATAGTACAGATTTAGGATATTTCTGTTACCCCAGAAAGCTGTTGGACAGTACTGAGCTAGAACATTTTATTCCCTAGAAGCTTTAAAAGAATAACAAGAAGCAGTAAAGAATTGTAAAGAGTCAAAGTAAAATTGGAGTTAAGTTGATAGTAGCATCTAGTAAGTAATTATTAAGTTGATTAATTTTATGGTGTTCACTCTTTTAATTAAGCAAAAATAAAGAAGTAATCATTTGAACCAAGATATTTTATGTTTATAACAATATCACTAAATAGTATGAAATAAAAAATGAATGTGACTGAAATATATATAACTTAAGAGGTTAAATTTTTCTTTTTATGACATACTATTCTGAATTTGAAGGAGAGATCATTTAAAATTTGAAATTTGGATTATTTGTAGGAATTGCAGTGCAACAAAGTACGTGAAAATCAAGTTTCAATAGAATGTGACACAATATGCAAGGAGATGAAGCGGAAAGCATCTGAGGTATTGTCTCATTAAATGTTATTTTTAAGGTGCTAGTATGCATTTACTTAGATGCTTGTTAAAAACAACTGGAAATTTCATCTTTATGCTTTTGTTATAAAAGCCTAGTTTTACAGGCTTATTTTGAATCCAGGGTGTTTTTTTTTTTTTTTAATTGCCCAGTATGTACCTGAGCTTTCCGTCCTTCATGCCAGTTAGTGTGTTTGCTGTGAAATAGTCATTTGTTTTAGTGTTAGCATTGTTGTTGTTGTTGTTAGATGCCATCGAGTCAGTTCCCAACTCATAATGACCCTATGTACAACCGACAAAACACTATTATCAGTGCTTCTTTGCTATTCATACGGTTTTCAATGGCAGATTGTTTTTTTGGGAGTGGGTTGGTGGCTCCTTTGCCCAAGCCTACAGCACCTGATGTTCCCAGATAGTCTCCCATTCAAGTACTAACCAGGCCCAACCCTGCTTAGCTTCCAAGATCTGACAAGATAAGACGCACAGTGGTATGGCTACAGGAAATGTTAGCATAAGCCTCCTAGTAATTAGGCTAAAATAATACAAAAGTGAGATTTGGGGATTCTTTGGTATTTGGGATACATTTAGTGTTATGCTGTCAGTCAACCAATCAATGAATAGACTCTTGATTTTGTTTGGCACTAAGGCTTCCCTTCTAGATGGGGCATTTGAAGTAAATGATCAGTTTCAACTGTAGGGAAATGTGATGTTTAATAATAGATTCTAGATTTTTAATATGGTAACTTAAGAGGAAAAATCAAAATTTAAGTCTTTTCGGTTTACAGTGTTTTAATAGTATGAACTGTGATCTGACATCTGTTCTAGGTGTTACGAGGAAATGTTATTTAAAATTTAACACTCTGGCCCCCAGCACCCTTAATCTATTGGATGGTGCCTTGGTAAAACTTTTCAGTATAGCATTTATATTTCTTTAAATGATTTACAGTATAAGGCTCCCCAAAATTGCCATGGCTTAGTAGAACCAAGATGGGAAGATATTTAAATTCTGCCTAAAATTCAATGGTTGTTAATTTAATTTTAAATATATATGAACAGGTAAAAGAAGCAGAAGCCAAAGCAGCTCTTGAAGAGGAAAAACGAAGGCAACAGGTAACTAAACAAAATAAATAGATATATGTCTCTTGACATTATTTGTTAGTTTTTGTGCAAACACAAGTGCCAAGTACAAACTATGGGGTAGTCACCTGTATTCTGAACTGAAAATCAGTTACTACAAAACGAAAATAACTTATCTCTTTACTTTAGGTATAATGAAACTCTAAGAAAGCATGAGATCTCTTGTGTTCTCAAATATTTCATATTTTCCTTATTTCCTTGTCAATGCCACTGGTTTTTCAGCTGTAAAAGTTTTAACTATTCTTTTAGTGGAGGTGTAGAACAATGAGTGTCATGTTCTCATTGTAAAGCACCTTCTAGAGTCCATGTCTTCACTCACCTAAAAATATTTGGGTTCTTTTTTACTGAGTGGCAGATCTTCTGTAACAAATAAGTGCTGTTTACTAAGAGTACATTTATTTGAATAATATATTCTCTATTTCCTCATTAGACCCCTAATTGCAGAGATACCATATATTCTTCGTTGTTACCTAGATAGGAAGTACATTCCAGATACCCCCCCGCCCACCCCGATGGCTCAGACACTATGTTGATCATGTATTCCAAAGAGTGACTTAACTTTGTAATAGCAATATGTAATTACTTGTCACTTTTCATCTTGAGATGCTTTATGCTTGTCAAGCAAGTGTATTATATATTAAACTACCACCTTTATGAATGAGGGAATTGAAATTTACATAACTTGGAGGACAATGTTAGAAACAATTCATGTGGCAAATAAAGATTGGTCAAGATGACCTCTGATATTTTATCATTCTATAAAGGTGATTTGCCAAATATCCCCAGGAATAATACAGCAAAATACAGGTTGGGTGGAATCCTGGGAGATTAAATTATTAAAAATAGTTTAGGGATTTTTCCCTCTACTACTTTTTATGAACCATTATTGATGAAAATATTGAGTATACTCCCTATTTACTGACTCTTTATACTATACATACATACATATATATACATATATACACACACACATATATATGTGTATATATATGTATATGTATATACATATGTATGTATATACATATATGTATGTGTGTATATATATATACACACACACACACACACACACACACATATATATATATATACAGGCTATATATATATATATATATATATATATATATATATATTTATATATATATATATATATATATATTTATAGCCTGCAGCCGTAGCCCTATGGAATCCAATCACATCAGATCTCTGAAGCTAACCAGGGTTGGGCCTGGTTAGTACCTGGATGGGAGACCGCCTGGGAACACCAGATGCTCTAGGCTTGGGAGAAGGACCTGGCAACCCCCTCCCAAAAATCAGTCTGCCATTGAAAGCCCTATGAACAGCAGAGAATCACTGACAATAGTGTTTTCCCTGTTGTACAGAGGGTCGCTATGAGTCGGATACCGACTCAATGGCACCTAACAACAACAACAACATATACACACACACACACACATATACATACACACACAGTAATTTTTTGATGACTACGGATCATCATTTTAGCATCAATTATTTTACTATGTTGGTTGTCCTCATATTTGGTTGCTTTTAATATGTTTTGACGTTTTTCAATATATTACCAACCTCTTGGGAATATTGTTTTTTGACCCATTGAACAATGCCACTTTGTGTTAAATTAAGCATATTGTTATGTCTTCTTCAGGTATAGTTTATGGCTTAGTAATGGGTATGTTAACTGAAGTGTACATATCCTACTATTAAATAAAGTCTTGCAAGATATTACTTATGTACTTTAGCTAATAACTATCATATACCAATGAATAAGCACTATGGTGTGTTCTATCACATTATCATGTAAAAAAGTTTAATAAATAAACACTTAGCAATAGAGTAAAACCTCAAATTTGATAATGACTGTCACCCAGTTATCCTTTCTTAGAACCAGTTTTTAATTCTTTCTAACATAGTTATTTTACACTAAAGCATGAAGTATATTTTTTTCCTTGAAAAATTTTTACCTACAAACCACTAATATTTATTACTTGCATTGTACTAAAAAAATACTAAGTACTTTATTCTCACTGGATATCTCTTAGCAGTTGCTAAAAACTAGTGTTGAAGTATAATGGTGTTGAAATATAAAACTGTTGTCTGTATTTTAAGGTGCCTGATTTAATTAGTTTTAAATATTTAGTATTAATGTCAGGCTCCCGTTTCCTTTCTACTTACCTAAACTTTGAATGCATTGAATATAATCAGTGATGGAGAAAGTCTTTTTAAATCAAATTAATATTTTATGCCATTACTATTAAAATTTTCCCAGATTGATTTATTTTCATTCAAATGGAAAGTGTCAAATCAAGATATGCATTGAATTTAATAAAAAATGACATTATTTTGATTTAGGCTGAACTGGAGGCTTTTGAAAACAGACTGAAGGGTCGTCGGAAGAAGAACAGGAAAAGAGATGAAGTGGCAGTTGAGCTATCACTTTGGCAAAAATACAGATATTATCTCCTTCTAGTATGTGGAGTTGTGGTGGTAGTGTTTGCCTGGTTCATTGCCCTTAATGTGGATTAAAAAGTATTTTGATGTTTTAAAATACCTCAGATTGAAATTGCATCAATTATTAAATTTGGAATATTGAAAAATGTGTATTGTAGAACATGATATATATCACATTCATCTCTGTATTTTCTTCCTGCTGCTGTTAGGACAGAATGTAAAGCTTTGTCTTAATTAGTATGCAAGCAAAGGCAGTATAACACTGTTTAAAGTAAAAGCATGACTGAAGTTGTAAAATTTCATAAGACTTAGCTGGTAGCAGAATTA
This sequence comes from Pedetes capensis, assembly GCA_007922755.1. Taxonomy (NCBI): domain Eukaryota; kingdom Metazoa; phylum Chordata; class Mammalia; order Rodentia; family Pedetidae; genus Pedetes; species Pedetes capensis. The sequence continues at coordinate 117,775 of VMDO01002468.1, forward strand.
CATTTGTTATTGATTGTGCTTCTTTGTATTAACTAGTTGTTTTATTTAATATTTGAAATCAACACTTTTGTAAATTTAGATAAAACTGAGCCATATGTGCAGTAAGAGGAATATTTCTGTAAGTTTTGGTTACTTACATTGTACTTTTCTTGATCATGCAACTTTGTACTTTTTTAAAAAAAGAGCAGATCTTTAAAAGACCTCATAAATTGTAACATGAAACATGATAACTAATTTTCAGAAATTAGTTTATTAGTGCAGAATTTTTATCAGTCATTGAAATAAATTTCATATAGTGTGAAAATATAGTTGTTTTCAACAAATGCCAGGCTAAGTTCCTCACATGTGACTGTTTCTTGTGCAAGAACCTTTTAACTGAAGTTGGCATGTTTTGTAAACTTGTATGTACCTTTTTAAGATAATAATAAAAGCAAAACTAATATTTATGAGCAATATATGCTGAGCACAGGGCTTATGAGCTCTTTGTACCTGATTCTCATTTCTCTTTACCACAATCCTAAATAGGTACAGCTAAAAATAATTGGTTCTTATGAAAACAAACCAATAGAGAAATATCAGAAAGCCAAATCTGTTAGAATTATAAGTCATTTTAGGTAGTTTTTCTATTTAATTTTTGTATGATTGTTTTCATAAATTTTTCATACCAAATTTATAATCTAAAATATTTATTATTTAAAATAGTATGAATGTATTAAACTCTAGTACTTGATGCAGAACAGAGTAACAGGTATTAAAACTTTTATAACTAACTAAAAAGTGATAGGTGTTTTAATTGGGTGTCCAAAGGAAAATTGTAAAATTTGCTGGATTTAATTAAAAAAACAAAAAAACAAAAAAACAAAACTTCAGTGCCATATTGTTTATTAGCTGACATCCAGAATTAAAGAGGAGTTCTTTTCTTTATGGACTTTGTGTTTTAATTTTAGATTTTTTTAAAGCTTCTCAATGACAGAGTTATTGCATTGGTGTTTTAGAAGCTCTAAATCAGAGCTGCTACACTCAAGTTAGTACCCACTTTAACTAAAATGAATCTTAAGAAATAGGAATGACCATGTGTCTTGAGTGGGAAGCTATTTTCATTTATTTCAGAATCTTGGCCCATTAAGCAAATCTGAAGCCTAGTTCATGCCTATTGTTTGTTGAACTTCTGTTCTTGCTAAGTATTTTGTTTATTTCTATTTTTTAATCCACGTTATGGGGAATAATTTAGTGAGCCAAGGAAAGAGATTGAATGATAAATTGAGCTGTTTATGTTTTGTTTGGCTAGCTTGGAGCTTGCCTGCCACCGTAGCCCTGTGGAATCCGATCCCCTCAGATCTCGGAAGCTAAGTAGGGTCGGGCCTGGTTAGTACCTGGATGGGAGACCGCCGGGAACACCAGGTGCTGTAGGCTTGGGAGAAGGACCTGTCAACCCCCTCCTAAAAATCAATCTGCCATTGAAAACCCTATGAACAGCAGAGAAGCACTGACAATAGTGTTTCGCCTGTTGTATAGAGAGTCGCTATGAGTCAGATACCGACTCGATGGCACCTAACAACAACAAGAAGCTTGGAGCTTAATTTCCCAAAGTCTCACAGCTCCTCCTTTATTCAGTCAACAGATGTATTTCTTTTATGACAGGAACTTTCTAGGTTTTATAGATAATATGATCCTTTTTCAGGTTGCTGCTAAGGAATGGAAGACAGCAGGGAGGGAGTAGTCACACAGGAAATGAACATGATTTCATGTGCAATAAACAGTGTTAAAAAGTAAGAAGTAATACAGAAAGTGATGGAAGCTGGAGTAAGGACACTAGCTCATTTAGGCTGGGAAAGTCCCTCTGAGATAGAGACATTTGAGCTATGATGTGTATGACCTGCCTTTGAAGATTGAGGGAAAAGTCTATGATAGAAAGGAGAAAATACTAAGTCCCTAAGGGAGATGCTTCCCATAGAAAACAGTCTGAAAGAACAGCATTTAAAATTAATAAAATTTAAACTGGGAAGGAGCAATAGTGTAGGATGGTTCCAGTGGTGTGTGTAATAGACAATGGGTTTGTTCTAGATGGAGTGAATGTCATTGGAAGGTTTTAAGCAGGGGAGAGAATTTTGTCCAGGCTGCAGGTGAAATAATGCTCTGCTTAACAGTGAAACATGACTCCAGTTCCCATGGCTTCCCATTCCCCGGAGTGAGTGGCACAAAGATGCCACAAAAACCACTGTACTATGAATGCAAGTGGAATGAATGAAACAAGAGGGAGGAAATGAATACTTTCTTTAAGGTCAAAGTGAAGTTAAATTTTGTCTACATTAATTTGTTCTGGGAGAAATAAAGTAGAACATGATGTTCTTTTGGCTTCAATCTGAGCCAATTAAGGAAGGAATGGAAAAAGTTACCAAATAACCACTAACAGTGACATAGGTAAAATTTTGTGATGCTCTGTTTTTCTTGCTTATCTTGTGAAATTAACACAATGTCTCTCTCTCTCTCTCTCTCTCTCTCTCTCTCTCTCTCTATATATATATATATATATATATATATATATATATATAATGTTAGCTTACGATTAGAAATTTGTAGAATATACATATATACACATATGTGTGTGTGTATATATATATATATATATATATGTATACACACATATATATATATATAAATTGTTGTTAGGTGCCATTGAGTCAGTGTCTGACTCATAGTAACCCTATGTACAACAGAAGGAAACACTATTGTCACTGCTTCTCTGCTATTCATAGGGTTTTCAATAGCTGATTGTTTTTTGGGGAGTGGGTTGCTGGGTCCTTCTCCCAAGCCTATAGCACCTGGTGTTCCCAGGTGGTCTCCCATCCAAGTACTAACCAGACCCGATCTTGCTTAGCTTCTGAGATCTGACGGGATTGGATGCCATAGTGGTACAGCTGCAGGAGCATATATCTGTGTCTATATCTATATATCTTTTAAGGTTTTTCAATTTGAACACTTCTGTTTACTGTTTATATTTCAGTTAATTTCACTCTTCACATCTAAATTAAATTTAAATAATTTCAAATAGGTATCATTGTTACTGAAATTGCCAAGAAACTTTATTGAAGTATAACATTGAATATATTTGCTTTTTGTAAAGAAGTTTGTAATATTTGGACTTCATAACAATGAACATTAAAAAGTTTTAAACAGCGGTAAGGTTCAACAGCAGAGTAAGGTACTGTGTCACATGCCTGTAATATCAGTAACCTGGAAGGCTGAGGCAGGAGGATTCCAAGTTTGGGGCCAAAGGCAGCCCGCACACCTTACCAATACCCTGTCTCAAAATGGTCTGGGAGTACAGCTCAGTGGTAAAATACTTACCTGGCATACACGAGGCCCTGCTGGGGTTCAATCCCTAGTGCTGCTAAAGTGTTCCATTTCCTTTTGAGAAATATTTTTTTCTTTGCCTAGATGCCTGATAGAGTGAATATAGTAAAGGAATGTGTGTATCATCAATGTTGTGGCTCCCTTCACCTAAGCAGACAGTGGAGGACTGAGCCAGGTTAAGAGAACAGTAGAAAAAAAGGTTACCCAGGCAAGGGATCAGCTCATTGCCTAGAGTGACTTTCCAAGCTTTGGACCATAAGTGGTTTGGGCCTTATCTAGGCTTTTATAGTCAAAATTATTAAAACAGTAGAAAGCACACTGATATCCAGAAGAATAAAAGATTTGTTGGGTATTGAATCAAGAACACTTAGAGGAGCAGCAGGAGCCAGCATTTCTGTGACCAGGTAGGTATAGGGTAGAAAGTGAAAGAAATCTTAAAAGAAGAAAGCCACTAAAAGTACCTATGAGGTTGGGCTTGGTGGCACATGCCTATAATCCCAGTGTCTTGGGAGGTGGAGGCAGAATAGCAAATTCAAGGCCACAGGCAGCCACAGGGTAACTTAGACCCTGTCTCAAGATAAAAGGTTTGAAAACTCTACTACTGAGCTGGGTAGGGGAGTGCAGCCCAGTAGTAGAGTGACTTGCAAAGTACATACAAAGCCCTGGGTTCAATCACACTGTACCAAAACAAAACAAAGCAAAAACCTCCAAGAGCCCAGATAACTCATCTAGCTGTTAACATTTGTCCTGGGCATTGGGAAATAAGGTAGATGTCTAAGCTCTTAGAGCTAGAGATGAGTATGATAATTGTCTCCTCTGGCCTGCAAAGTTGCCCTCTACTGAGTGGCAGTGAGTGATTGTTGTTGTTGTTAGGTGCCATCCAGTCGGTATCCGACTCATAGCGACCCTCATAGGGTTTTCAATGGCAGATGGTTTTGGTATTGCCTTGGGAGTGGATTGCCAGGCCCTTCTCCCATTTTTGTGGTTCTGGGAATTGAACTCGGGACCTCAGAGACTGTAGCGCAGCGCTCTACCAGCTGAGCTAAATCCCAGTCCCAGTGAGTGATTAGATCACCCTAACCTTGGGTCTTCCATCCTGTAAGATTGGGGAGCTTCATAGAGTGAGGAAGATGCAGAGTACTGAGTACTAGCTCCTCGAAAAGATAAGAATTTGGAAGTAATGGGAGGAACTTGGAAGCTACTATACTCTTCAGAAAGTTTTAAGAGGCAAGAGAAACCAGTCACTCCTTCCAGGAAGCCATTTTCATGTATTTTAGACTCTTTGTATACTCTTTGTATAATGGACCAAGTTCGGGTCCCTAACCACAGTCATCACTTCCTTCTGGTCATCCTTTATCACACAGTATTTTTTCCTCATTGCACTAAAGATTACCTATCCATGTTTTGTTTATTGTCTGCCTCCTTCACTACAGGAGAAGAGTTTTATTTATTGACATAACTGTGGGTTGGGGAACTGTGCCTATCCACATAACAGATCTGGTATTAGTTTTCTAGGGATTCAATAATAAAGACCACATGCAGCAGGCCTTAAAACAACAGAAATTAATTTTCTCATAGTTCAGGTGGCCAGAAGTCCAAAATGGAGGAGACAGCCAGGTGGTTCCTTCTGGAGGCCCCGAGGGAGAAACATCTCAGGCCTATTTCTTGGCTTGTGGTGGGCATCATTCTTTGGCATTTCTTGGCATCGCCCCAATCTCTGCCTCCATCTTAACATCTAATATCTCTGTGTGTCCTTTATGCCTTCTAAGGACATTGCTTTTTGGATTTAGGGCTTACCCTATTTTGGGATGATTTCCTCTTAATACATTACATGTTGTTAGTTGTTAGGTGCCGTCGAGTCGGTATCCGACTCATAGCGACCCTCTGTACAAAAGGGGAAACTCTATTGTCAGTGCTTCTCTGCTATTCATAGGGTTTTCAATGGCAGATTGATTTTTGGGAGGGGGTTACCAGGTCCTTCTCCCAAGCCTACAGCTTCTGGTGTTCCCAGGCGGTCTCCCATCCAGGTACTAACCAGGCCAGACCCTGCTTAGCTTCCGAGATCTGAGGGGATCGGATGCCACAGGGCTACCGCTGCAGGCTATTTATTACATACAAAGGCTCTATTTCCAAACAAGGAGGTTCACCTTCTGAGTTGCTAAGGTAGACAAGGATTTTTTTTTTTTCTTTTCATTTCTTTTTTATTTTGGCATTCTTTTTCTCCCTCCACCCCCCAATTTCTTTGTTTTTCTCTTTTTCAGGTACTGGGTGGTCTGAACCCAGGGCCTTGTGCATATTTGGCAAGTGCTCTCCCACTGAGCTGCACCCTCATCCCCCACTTTAAAATTCTTTTATCTTGAGACAGGGTCTCTCTAAGTTATGCAGGCTGCCTCTGGCCTTGAACTTGTGGTCCTCCTGCCTCCACCTCCCAATGTGTGATGCCTCCTGATTTGTGATGTGTGCCACCACACCCAGCTGGATACTGATTTTGGGATGAGGGACACTAACCCATTGGAGTCCTCAATAAATATTTCTTACATGAACCAGTGAATTCATAGTATAACTATAGTCAGTGACTCCTTAGGCATTTTCATTGTCGTCTTCCCTTAACAGTTGTGCTACAGAAGGTAGGGGTTAAGCAACCAGTCTGCAGACCCACTTCGTTTGGACTCAGTTCTTCAGCTTCCTAGTTGGAGGCCTTAGGCACTTGTTTCCCTTCTGTAATACAGTTTCAGTGTCCTATTCTGTAAAGTGGTGATAATGAGAGAAGTAATGAGTGTCCTTCCCCCAAAATTTTAGCTGCTATTTTGTGTCTGCAGCTCTTTTAAATTGTTTTATATATTTAATCTCCATAACGTTCTTATGAGATGAGCTTACTCTCATTGTACAGTAGAGGAAACTAGATTTGTTTCAAGAATTAAAATCTGAGAAACTATATGTGTCACTTTGAAGTGCCTGGCACGTAGTGCTTTAAAAAAATCTTATATACAAAAATCTTATATACACGAAGATGACTTAAATCTGATAACTTTAAGATTTCTCTTGCAAATTGATTCACAAACCTGAAAGAAAACTCTGTGGTAAGCTAAGTCACCTCACTTTTGTGGTCACTGTCCCTGAGGGGGAATTGTCCCTAAGAGGACTAGGCAGGATGCTGGCCAAAGACAGGAACATTTAAGCAATTAAATTGTAGTACGGACCCCTGCATAGTCCTAGGTATATGAAAGTGCTAAAAATAAAACGGGCTGATATTTAGCTCAGTTGGTAGAGTGCTGCGCTGCAGTCTCTGAGGTCCTGAGTTCAATTCCCAGCACCGCAAAAATGGGAGAAGGACCTGGCAATCCACTCCCAAGGCAATCCTGAAACAGTCAGCCATTGAAAACCCTATGAGGGTCGCTAGGAGTTGGATACCGACTCGACAGCACCTAACAACAACAAAAATAAAACAACTTTGAAATTTCTGTGGGACCAGTTCTCGTTACTTTCATCCCAATGACTGCTAGGGTGTGTTAGAGAAGGGGATTGGTCTGCCAAAAGTATTAGGTACACAAACAACATCTATGCAAGTTACTTTTACTGTATATTCAATGCTTCACTTGGCTAGAACAGATTATGACAGGTGTGAATATGGTTTCCCCCTTTTAAGATAAATAAACTTTCTTCTCTGCAACAGATAAATTTCCCATTTGCCTGTTTCTTGCTCTGTTCTTTAAGTTTTTTTCAAGGTTTTGCATCTTTATATCTCAGCTAAAAATTACGTTGTAACTCCCCAAAGCCATTCCCACATTATTTACAAGTATTTTTTATACTTATTTGCATATTCTTTTAATGTATTTGTTTCACTAGACTGAAAGTTCTTTGAGGACATGAACTCTCTGTTTTGCTCATTTGGCATCTAGCAACCCCTAAATGAATAGCCAAATAAATAAGTCATGGGGTAGTCACTTTTTGTGTATCATCCTCCTGGCATGCTGGCTCCTTGTCTAAGAAATTGCTTGCTTGTTCTCAGGTTGCCTTCATTTGTAGTAAGGACTTATTTGATCTGTAGTCTGTTATGTGACTAAAATTTGCTCTGTAAAATCACCCCATCTGGAGGCATATTTACTACCATAAGTTAACTTCCCATAAGTCCCTTTAATTTTTGTATTTTTCCTTTTAAATTATGTAAATGGTTGGATATATGCTTGAAATGGTACGCAGTAAAAATTTCAAAATGCTAAATATATATATATATATTTTAAATTACAGTGTTATAAGAAACTAGATGGTGGCTGTCACTTTAAGTTGAGGGTTTGGGGACTTAGATCAGTGGAAGAGTGTTTGCTCAGCTAGCGTGAGCCCCAAGCTTTGATCCCCAGCACTGAATGAAATGAAATAAGTCAAAGTACAAATGTGGTGAGTTTTTTAAAGAAATATTTCAAATAGGTTATTAATTCGAATGTTATGAGACTTCTAATATTTTTGATTCCTTAGGTTATAGAGATTTGTTGCAAAGAATGTAAAAATAGATGTTTACCCTCATTTTTTATATCATTACTCTCAGGCAAAGAGTACCTACCTCATGTAATCATTCTAATGCTCTCAGTAACTAGAGCTGGTTGACTTCTCTTGCTAAAAGGAAGTTTAAGGAATGTTCACTTTACATGATTAGTGTGATCCCATTTAATTCTCTTGAGGTGCACAGTATAACAATAGAAGTATGGGGAAGACCTATCTACCCTGGCTATCTCAAATCATCTATTTAACTACTTTAATTTCATAGTTCCTGTAGCACTTCCACCAGGGGGCAGAAAGTGGAAGAGAAAGGAGATGAAATGGAAATTCATCTATGGGTTCTGAATGATTGTAGAAACCGTGCTGGTCAAGTCCATCCGATACTTATTTAATAGACTAAGTTAACCCAGAAAGACTATAGGATGCGATTTGCTCATAGTGGAGCTGGCAGGTGAATTTCCTGGGCTTTTGATACCCAGGTGGGTGTCCTGTGGTGATAGTGTGTGATAAAGCAGTATTTTAGTAAGAACTCAATCCTGAAATCACTGCCCCCAGGGCATTCCTGTGCAGCTACCTGATAGCTACACAAACTTTGGCTGGTAACTTCAACTCTCAAACTCTTCTCATCCCAAAGTGGTTGGTGGAAGTAAAGGAGAATGCATGTAAAGTGCTTAATATTAAGTCTGTTATGTACTAAGTAAGACCTTAATTTTTGTGAATTATGATAAACTTATCAGATACTGGATTCCGAGTCTGACCTTAGAATAGCATGGAATTAGTGTTCTAACTGTTTAACTCTACATACACAATATTTTCTGTGTTGCATCTCATTTAGAAGCAAAATACTAATCCCTCCTCCCAATTTTAGAAATACATACCTTTTCCACAGCAGTGGTATTCAAGAAGCAGGTGACAAGTGTTTTGTTGTGGTCTCTAAATAGTGGAGACAGATTTATTCAATAATCCAGAGTAATTTTGGAAATTTCCATAAGATCTTTACTAATATTGGATTAAAAATATTGCCTCTAAGAAAAGCTCAATGAAGTCTTTTCTTTTCCCCTTTCCCTTATGCCAGACATTTAAAAAAATTGTCCCAGACTTCAAGTGGCAAAGTAATCTTTGCAGTTGTGAATACCTCTGCTGCTCTGCTTGACGCTGCCTGAGGAAAAGTGGCCACTCACAAGAGACAGAAGGGCAAGGGTTTATTGGCTCCTCTAGCTCAGTCTGTGATACTCTTGGCAGGAAATCCCAAACAGGGTTTATGGACACAGCCAGGGTTCTCCCCTGTCCTTGAAGCCTCATCAGTGAATCAAGCAGTCTGGCAAAAAGGAAGTTTCTTCACTACACCTGTAACAGAAGGCAACTTTCCACCTACCTAACGCAAATAATGCTTGCTTTCAAAATTTTAAATCTTTTTGAAAAACTTGGCATTTAATCGCCAGTACCTGTAGTTATTTTGATTTTTGCTTGGCTACACTCTGCCTGAAAGAAAATGGTCTAAGACGTGATAAGGAAGATTTGGAGAAAAGTCACTCTTCATCCCAACCACTCTGTTCCAAAGTGTCCAGTCCTTTTCTGCTGCTGTCCTGGAGTGTGAATTTTTGGGGAAGACCATCAGACCCTTGGCTTTCCATTTGCCTTAGAAAAAGAACATCTTTGAGTGCAAGGGGGGCGGGGTGTGGAGAATCTGTCATCAAGGGTTATGGGTAGGACCCAGAGAAGTGAGTGAAGAAGGGAGGGAGTGGTCCGCGGGTGGGAGCTGCCGAGCAGACAAAATATGGGGCTCCTGTCCCTTAAAGTACAACTTGTCGCTTCCTGAGTGAGGAGAAAGGCATCCGCCGTGCCTCGCTTGGGGACTCCTAGAAGCGAGATAAGCGACCAAGATAAGAGTGGACAGAGGAGTAAGACATGTTCACGAAAAGGTCCCCTACGCTCGATCCAGAAGAGAGCTACCGCGGAGCCAGGGCCCCCAGGCAGGTAAGGTCACAGCCCGCGCTCCTCCGCCCACAGGGTGCGCGGCCCCCGAGCCCCGGTGAGTTCGGGGCCAGCCCTTCCCGCGCCGGTCCCCCGTTCCTCCCCGGAGCCACCTCGCTCCCCAGCCGTCTGTGCGCTCCTGCGTTCGCGGTGCCGCGCTCATCGCCCTGGAGCGGGTCCCCAGGGCGCCGTCCTCCACTCCGGTCGCCCAGAGTCCGGCGCCCTCCCGGGGTCATGAGCAGGGTTTCCTCCCCCGTCCGAGTCGGTTCGATCCGGACTTCGCGAGCTCCTTGTCCCGGCACAGTCCCTCCTACTCCCGGAGCCCTCCACGCAGCTGGCTGACGTGGCTGCGCACGGGCACCCGCGGAGGCTGCAGGTGGAGCCGTCGGAGCTGGACCCCGCGGTGCGGGGGTCCCCGGCTTCCCTTCCGCGCCCTCCTCGCAGGCGCCCCGCAGCTGGAAGGACAGAGGGAAGACGCCTGCCCTGTGGCGCACCTCGGTCTCTCCGCCCTCACAGTCAGGACCGCACCGGTCCCTGGCGATCCCTCCGTGCCCAGGATCAGCCTGCGCGTTGGCATCGCACAACCGGCTCGTGTGCAGAGCGCCGCGACCCCCGGCCCCCGCGTGCGAACTCCCTCGGGTGCCTGCGGAGGCTTGCTGCGCGCCAGCCGCCTGCGGGGCTCTGGGGCGTGGGGGGTTGGCAGGCTCCATCCAGCCCTGGGAAGGGGGTGCATTGCGCCTCGACTGGGAGACGAAAGAAAGGAAAGGGCACCACGCGCGGGCCCCAGTGGCCTGGACCACCAGGAACTGAGTTTGACTTGCAGATTCCGCCTCAGGACGCGTCGGAATCCGCGGGCCACCGAGGGTTGCAGCCGCGAGGAGCCCGGGCCGGTGACCGTGCGGTGCGGGCGCAGAGGGCAGGCTGGGCGGGCGACAGGGAGGTGGGGTCGCGTCGGATCCCGCCGGGACTCGGTTCTCTGGCTTTCGCAGCAGGCGTCACTCTTCTGGCGCCATCCTCTCGGGCCGGTGGAGGGCGGTGTAGGCGCTTTTTGCTTCGCTTCGCGTTCACAGGACAGAGCCCTGGCACCCTTGAGTTTCAAAGGGCGAGTCGTCCCTGCAATGCAAGAAGTGAAAGCTTTCCTCCTGCGGGAAACTTCTGAGAACAATGCGCTACAAAGACTAACTCTCGTGCAAGACTTTAAAGACTTCTATAAACAAATTGTGGTTTACAGAGTTTATTTCAACTTTTTAAGATTTGAAGTAATTTGCTTATGGAAACAAAACTCTAAAAAGGAAAATGTGACTGCTATCAGAAAGGAAACAAAGTCAAACTCACTGGTGATTATTGTCCAAAGACACATTGAAACAGAGAATTTTGAAACCAAAGGTGCTGCAGAATACTAGGTTTTTGTTTTGTTTTGTTTTGGTCATATCTCCAACAGATAAAAGAAACCTTCCCTCCTTCTTTTCTTTCTTTTTTCTCTCTTTTGATTACAGGAACACCACCACCAACATCCATCAGATTCCTGCGCCCAATAGTTTTGTTGTGAGATTCCACTCAAAATTGGCCCCCAAAACCGGGTTCCCAGGAGCTTGAAGGGTGAGGCTAGATGTCTACATAGAGGCGCCCGGATGCTTAGCTGAGCAGTTATTTTCCGTAGACACTTTCCCAGGATATCAACAGTTTTACTAAGATGAACTGTTTTGAGTCATTCCAATACAGAGTGGCATAAACCTGTAGATAGTGTAAGAAATTCTTTTTAAATTGGAGGAAGCTCTTTCTAGAGAGTTCTTTGCAGAATAAGATTACAATATCAGTCTGGCTCCGCGGTGCATGCCTGTAATCCCAGTGACTCAGGAAACGGAGGCAGGAAGATTGCAAGTTGGAGACCAGAGGCAGTCTGTGTAATTTAGTGAGACCCTGTCTAAAAAAAAAAAAAAAAAAAAAAAAAAAAAAAAAAAAAAAAAAAAAAAAAAAAAAAAAAAAAAAAAAAAAAAAAAAAAAAAAAAAAAAAAAAAAAAAGCCTGGGAGTGCAGCTCAGTGGTACAGCACTTATAAAGCAAGCAAGGGCAAGGTCCTGGGTTCAACCCCTGGTACAGAAAAAAAACAAAAACAAAAAACAAAACAAAACAAAAAAACCCAGTGGTGAAAGTCTAAGTTAACCTTCCAGGAGGTTAAAGGGACAAATGAAATACAAATATATGTCCCAGCACAGTGAAAAGTTTTATAAGAATGAATTCCATCAGAAACTTTCCTCATAATGCTGCAGACATCGTGATAAAGACAGCAGAGAAGGCATCAATGCCTCTACATCTTGCCCTTCTAACCAGCCAGCTGCAATTTCTTTGGGGAAGTGATATTTTCCACCATAACTGTTGCTGGAGTCCCAGGAAGGAGGACCTGACTTTGGAGGTCTCAACAAACCAGGGCTCGCTACTTGCTTTAAAAGAAAAAAGTAATGATGAAGTAGGAAAAGAATAAAATATTTGATGTGGCTACACTGGGAAGATAAGAGTTGAAGTCCCAGCTCTGTCTTCCTGAATAGAGATGTGCGTCAGGTTGAAGTAGAGGAAGAACTGGGGGAGGGGAAGAGAGGTATGCATAACTAAGCAGTTTGGGCCAAACTCTGGTCTAGCTGATCATGACCTGAGGTCTGGTTTTGTGTGGCTTGTGGGAAGGCTTATCGCTTGAGAGGGTAATTTGGTTCCTGTTATAACACGATTGATCCTATTTCGGTGGTGCAGCCTCAGGTAAGGTGACTGTCTGCAAGGTTCACTGTTCCTGGCAGGTTTAGGGCAATGACAGAAGACTTCTAGGTACCACTCAGGGCCATGTGTGTGGTGGGGGCGGGGGGCGGGTGGGGAGTGGGCAGGGTGGTTCTGGAACAGGACTTTGTAAAAATTGGTGTTTGACAATCTGTTAATTATAGTGTCCTGCAATCTTGAAAATACCTTTTTTCATTTGCTACTTGAGGGTTGATCCCAGGCTTCACACACTTTGCGACCTCTCTACCACTTAGCTGCACTCCAACCACCTTTAATTTTTTTTTTTTTTTTTTTTTTTTACCTTGAGAGAGGGTCTCCCCAAGTTACACAAGATGCCTCTGGCCTCTAACTTGTGATCCTCCTGCCTCTGCTTCCCAAGCTGCTGGGATGACAAGTGTGCTCCACTATGCCTTGTCACCTCATTACTCTTATCTTGGTGCCTCTGGCCTTGAAAGAGAGACTAGAGAGGAGGTTTAGGTACATTTAGGGCCAGTCAACCTTGTGTTATCATGTAGCTTGTCTAGCTTGTCTACGTGTAGAGCTGAGCAGGAATCTGATCCCAGGTGTAAGGCAAAAAAGACAAAAAATAGAGGCAAAGATGTCAAGCTTTTACCTTGCTTTTAGTTGTCCATTGGTCAGCTGCAGGCCCAAGAAAAGAGTCAGAGGCCATTTTTAGCAAAAATAGCCTTTAAGCCCTTGCTATATAGCTTCCTGGGCTGGGATTTAGCTCAGTTGGTAGAGCGCTGAGCTGCAGTCTCTGAGGTCCTGAGTTCAATTCCCAGCACCGCAAAAATGGGAGAAGGGCCTGGCAACCCACTCCCAAGGCAATCCTGAAACAGTCAGCCCTTGAAAACCCTACGAGGGTCGCTATGAGTTGGATACCTACTCGACGGCACCTAACAACAACAACAATATAGCTTCCTATGGATTTCAGTACTCACTGGTTCTGTGGCCCTGCCGCCCCTCAATTGACCTCCCTCACTGTTGGGGGCACTCAGGAAGGCAGGGGAGAAGCTGAGCGGCCCTCCAGAGAGTTAGCATAGTTACTCTCTACAACCTGTGTTTTCACATCTCCATGTTGGCAATGAAGTACCCTGTTCCTCATTTTCCTCTCTCCTTCACCTCCAGTCTCCCTCAGCACAAAGATATGTGGCCTTAGGGTTTTAAAAGTTCTCTGCTGCTGGTACAGTGAGAGCTCTTTGAGGACCAGGAGAGTTATAATACCAAATTTTTGCTGACTATACCCAGGGGCGAAAGGTTTATTTAACCTGTCACTTCCACCTTGATAAGTTAATCAACAAGTACGCCTTCACCTCCCCCTGTCCCCACCACCATTGGCCCCTCTGCTTTGCCTAACCAAATGCAAAACAGTGCTGGCTGGCTAAAGGATACTGGCCTCTGGAAAGTAATAGATCCCCACTAAACATTCGAGTAACCCCAGACTTGCTTGTACAGGCTTTGATGACAGATCTCCAGCTCTACCCTTTAAAAGCTGCAAGGAGCCTGGCACCATGGTGCACACCTGTACTCACGGCTTAGCTGCTTGGGAGGCTGAGGAAGGAGGATCACAAGTTTGAGGATAGAGGCAGTCTGTGCAACTTAGTGAGACATTGTCTCAAAATGAAAAGTAAAAAATTGGACTGGGTGTGAGCTCAGTGGTAGAGTATGTGTGAGGCCCTGGGTTCAAATTCCCAATGGGGGAAAAAAAAGCTACTAGGCTCTGGGCAAGTCAAATAATGGGGATGATACTATTGACTACCTGTAAGGACACTGTGTGGATGAGGGAAATAAATACGTACTGGAAATACTGTACATAACAGTTGTACGTCTGTGAAGGCTCCCTAACCTTTTATCAAAAAAAAAAAAAAAAAAAAAGAAACACTATCAAGGTTTTGACATTCAAAACGCTGTACATTTTTAATATACACAACTTACAAGTTTGAAATAAGAATATGCTCGGGAAGCCATTGCCACAATCAATGCTATAACATAACCTTCACCTTCATCATTCTTGTTATTATTTTGTCATAAGAATATTTGGAATAAGATACACCCTCTTATAAAATTTTAAGTGTATAATATAGCACTGTTAACTCTAGGGACTAGGCTCGGGAGTAGATTTCTAAGACTTATTCATCTTGTGTTACTTACATTACTGTTGCTTGTGCTTTTGGTAGCAGAGCCAAGAAATTAAGCCAAAAGCCAAGGCCAGGAAGATTTCTCCCTATGTTTTATAAAACTTCTAGGAATTTTATGGTTTCAAGTCTTATGCTTAAGTCATTAATCTATTTTTACTTGATTTATGTTTATGGTGTGAAATAAAAGTCCAGTTTTATTATTTTGCATATGGATATCCAGTTTTCCCAACATCATCTGTTGACGAGACTCTCTTTTGCCCACTGTATATTCCTGGTACACTTATGAAAGATCAAATATAAATGCATGGTTCATTTCTGGGCTCTCTATTCTTTTCTGTTGGTCCATCTGTTTGTTTTTATGCCAGTACTAGATTGCTTTGATTGGTATAGTTTTGTAATATAATTTGAAATCAGGGAGTGTGATGCCTCTCACTTTGTTCTTCTTGTTCAAAATTGCCTTGGCTATTTGGTCCCTTGGGAGAAGGACCTGGAAATCCACTCCCAAGGCAATCCCAAAACAGTCAGCCATCGAAAACCCTATGAGGGTCGCTATGAGTTGGATACCAACTCGATGGCATCTAACAACAACAACAACAACAAATTTGGTCCCTAACCTGTTTTTATTTGAGGAGCTGGTTTCATCTGAGACTCAGTGAGGAGTCTCTCAGGACTTTTGCCACAGACAGATTTCTGTGGTTCTGGAGCTATGCAATAAAGTAGCCACATGTGGTTATTTAAATTTAAATTAATCAAAATTAAATCAAATTCAACTCCAGTTCTTTGGTCTCACTAGGCACATTTCAAGTGCTCAATAATCACATAATTTTGTTGTCATTAGATACCATTGGACAACATATATAGAAGGTCTGCTTCATTGCTGGATGAGCTTTCTTTTTCAAGAAAGTTCTCCTGCCCAGCACCTCTCTTTTCCTCTTAAAGAGTGGTTTTCTATAGCATAGTTAATTCATTTTTTTTTTTTTGAGGTCTTTACATTGCTATAGCATTTGTTGATTGGTAAATGGATAGATTCATCAATAAACCATCCAATAGGTGTATATTAGTCACAAAATCCTTTGGAATTCTCCATTTTGGCATTTATGATTTTTGCTTATGGATTACTTTTCTTCTGATCCCACTGAGCTTAAAGATGGTTTTACTAGTTTTAGAGCAGAAATTCTGATATAAGAGAAGGAGGCTCTTTTCTCTATATATATACACTTATATGCCTGCAGCTGTACCACCATGGCATCCAATCCCATCAGATATCAGAAGCGAAGCAGAGTTGGGCTTGGTTAGTACTTTGATGGCAGACCACCTGGGAAAATCAGGTGCTGTAGGCTTGGGAGAAGACCTGGCAATGCACTTCCAAAAAAACAATCAGCCATTGAAAACCTTAAGAACAGCAGAGAAGCACTGACAGTAGTGTCAGGCATGGCACAGTGTTGGGTAGTGTTTCATCTGTTGTACACAGGGTCACTATGACTCGGTCCCAACTCAACAGCACCTAACAACTACAACAAATATAGTTACATGTTGTACCAGTGGTTATAAGGATGACAGTACTAGAACGCTGAGTTCAAACACTGAATCCACTGAGCATGTTCAATTTATTTAGATTTTAAAATTAAAACTCCCCCTCACTCTGTAGGACCCCTTCCTGAATTTATTACCCTTTGACAAACTATATATTTTGCTTTTTTAATTTCAACTATTTTCTCTCTCCTCCTATTCTAGAATCTTTTTCACAAACATAGGGATTTTTAAGTGTTTTTGTTCATTGCCAGATGAGTGCCTGGTATATAGTGGGTACCTATTACCTGTTTGTGAAAGAATGACTATTCAGAGATTTATTTGTAACTACCTAAGATAGATATGTCTGCAGCCATAACATTGTGGCATCTGATCCCGTCAGATCTCAGAAGCTAAGCAGGGTGAGCCTGGTTAGTATGTGGATGGCAGACTGACTGAGAACACCAGATACTGTAGACTTGGGAGAAGGACCCAGCAACCCACTCCCAAAATTCAATCCACCATTGAAAACCCTATGAATAGCAAAGAAGCACTGACAATAATGTTTCACTTGTTGTACATAGGGTTGCTATGAGCGGGCCACCTACTCAATTGCACCTAACAACAATAACAACAACAACAAGATACAATATCTTGTGTTAGTTTCCTAGGGATGTTATAATAAATTACCACAAACTGAGTGGCTTCAAACAATAGAAATTTATTTACTTATGGTTTTGTTAGTCACAAGTTCAAAATCTAGGTGTTGGTAGGGTCTTGCTTTCTTGGAAGGCTCTAGGAGAGAATCCTTCCACCAATTTTCCTAGTTTCAGGTGGGGCAATCTTGATGTTTCTTGATTTGTAAATGTGTCACTCCAACCTCTGCGTCCCTCATCACTTGGCCTTCTTTCCTCTGTGCTTCTGTGTGTTCTCCCCCATTGTTATAAGGACTCTGGTAGTATTGGATTTAGGGCTCATTGGATGATCTCATCCTTTCTCTGTCTCAATTTCTTATGTCCTAAGAGTTTATTCTGTTTCTGTTTTGCTGTATCTGCTTTAGAGCAAGTATGATACTATGAAATGTTTACTTTCCTTACAGAAAGACAATCACTATGCAGGTTGGGAGATAACATTTTGTTATTGTGAGCTTTCTACCTGGTATAGCGTCCATGGGGCAGCACACCTTTGGACTGCTGAATTGACAGCTCTTTCTCAAGCTGTCACTATGCCCAGTCCTCTGTCCAGTCTTTCTACCTTTTCTCTTTGCTCAAAAAGAGCCACTGGTGTTGGGGCCCTGGCTGTTCTGTCTGCCTCCTGCCTTCGCATTCTGCAGCAGCATTAGCTCAGTTCTGGGCTCTGCAGAGAGTGACCAGTGCCTATAAAGTATGTCTTCCTCTCAGCCTTCTTCGAGCTGCCCCTGTCAGCTCACTTACAACAACTGTTCAAACATGCTTCTGTGGTACATTTCTACATGTCCACACCGTCAGAGCTGATGGTGACAAATGTATGGCAGTGCCTGACTGGGCTGGCTGGGGATCCATGGAAGTCTTGTAGTTGGCCCATCTGGCCATTCAATATTGGCACTGAGACTCTGTAGGAGATTCACTGGGATACACGTGGAGAAGGAAGGGCGAGTGAGTCACCAGGTTGGCTTAGGGGAAGGGCAGAAAACATAGGGATGAGTTGTAAAGACCATTCTGGTGCCATCCATTTGTGCTCACTTAGCCCAGGGCCCTGTTGACCCTTTAGGTTGGTGGCATTTGAAGGATACTTTCTTTCCAGCACCTAGGAGAGTTTTAAAGGAAAGTCTTTCTGCAGCTATGACACGACAGTCTCTCTGAAGCCATGAAGGTGTCATTTTGCTGAAGTGTCACGGCAGTCTGTTAAAGGTTGGAAGTACCAGGAAATCTTAATTGGGGGCTCCAGAGGCCTCCTGAATAGTGAGAAATCTTTTTTTGTAAAGTTTAGCATGAATTTTTCTGGCTAGGATGCTATGATTCCCTAAGAGGTAAAAGTCATGCTCTAGACCTAAATATAACTTTAGCTCCAAAGAATTTGGCTATAAGTTATATGAAAAGAATACTTTCATACATTCACCCAACAAACATTTATGTGCCAGGCATGTTATTAGGCACTTTGGGGACACATCAGTGAGCAAAACAAATGTCCCTACACTTGTGAAGGTTGGTTTCTAACTGAGCAATAAGCCCCATAGCAGGCTTGCAGGGAAGAGAAGACTGTGTAAATAGCATGAGTCATCCTGCTGCCCATTCTGCCTGTGCCCTGGAGTCACAGGGGAATCCTCCATTAGGTTCAGAACCTGAGTACCTTACATATGTCTGTCTTACAGGTCAGCATGTGGTCCTGTGATAAACATCTATGGGTTTTTGTCCTGTAACCTGAAGCCAACTCATTAATCTGTTACTCAAAGGATGAGATTGTTCCACCTCTGGAAAAATGGACCATGTTGGATTTATTGACAGGAGTTATATTGATTTCTAGTGTAGCACATTCCTGAGAATTTTCAAGGATTATTTTGGCAGAACATGATTTTCACCTTTGTGTGTCTATTTCAGAGACTCACTCTGCAAGCAAGATGCCACTCCTCTGTAATGCAGTTTGGAAATCAAAGCTACATTATTTTACTTAATATTTGCCTGTGATCCTGGTCCTTTGAAACAATTTTGTCAAAGTCAAACAAAATCAGAAAGGAAGAGTTGAATAATGAATACTAAGAAGCTTTGAGATTTTACAGAAGTCAGTCTTTTTGATCCTGGTTTTCTCATTTGTAAACCAAGGCAGTTGGACGTTTCTAGATCTGACAGTCGTATTTTTAAAATGGCAGTGGAAAATGAGAAAGGCAATATACCATCTTACCTTTTCCTTTTTCTCTTGCTTTTCTGACAGCTGAAGAGCTGGCATGCTCTTTTCCTCCTGACACTGGCTGTTCAGTGTCTTTTCCAACACCATTTCTGCAACTCCCTGACACCAACTCAGTGTGTGACAACTCAATTCAATTCTGACAGTTCACCTGGAGTTGATGCCAGATCCCGCATTAAGAGGCTCAGTTCAGCTAGAGTGTCTTCACTGCAATGCCAGTAGCAGGTGCTGGGCCACCTGTGTTTCTGACTGACCAGCTACAAATCAGGGGTTCCCACCACCCCATCTTTAGATTTGATAATGCTTTAGAATGGCTCATAGAACTCAGGAAGACATTTGACTTACATTGACTAGTGTCTGACAAAGTGGTAGGCAGATTGGCTCAGCCATTATCCATCAATATGGAGGAAAAGGGTAATGAAAATGGCTCCTGCCATTCTGCCATGATGAATGAAGCCATGTGTGTCTCTGAGAATGCTGGAAAGACATTTTCAAGTGGGTCCCACACCCAATCCAAGCCATTGATCCATTTACAAAACAAAGACCCTATGCTCACATCACTCTAGGTGCTCAGGGTTGGGTGCCCATGGCTGTTGTCATACTGGGCTTGCCCTAGTTTGGATAAGTCTAGGAGAAAAGCATGTGCTCTCTCTTTTCCCTTCTTTTCTTTCCTTTCCACTTCTTGCCCTTTGCTCTTCTCTTCTTTCTCTAGCAACCACGTGCATGCCTCTCCCTTCTCTGTAGCCCCCCATCTTCTCTATCTACTGTAATTTTCCCTCTAGAAGCCTGCTTAGCTCTGGTCTTTCTGACTTTACTTTTCCCTGGGAAATAGAAATATCCTTATGCAGATTTACCCAGGAGACTCAGTTTATTTCAAGTTTCTTCTCAGGTTTACCTAAGGTTCTCCAGGTACCTCCAGTCTTCTCTGATTATTTCTTAATTGTATACTATCTCTTAATAAACTTTATCTAGACTTTCCACTGTAACTTCTTCTGTGTCAGGTATAAATTCATTTATAAGCCCAATTCAAGGACCAGGGTTATGTTGCCAAATTCCCAGACCAGTGACCTGAACCTCCCTCTCTGCACTCCCTGCAAATCTCTGGTAACAGAAAGATACAAACAACCAGCCAGATGGAGATGTCAGAGGGGCTTAGGGCTACTGTACCCCAAGGTCCAGCTTGCCCTAGGCAATTCCCCTTTTTGAGAACTTTACTCAGGGAATTGCCAGAACTTTGGCTCAGTTGCAGAAAAGAATTTTCAATCAAGTCAGAGACTGAAACAAAGTGGCCAGATTTATTAAGTAAAGGAAAAGGATAGTACAGTTTTAGGGTGAAGCTTGGAGATACAGAGAGAGAGAGAGAGATGCCCAAGGAAATAATAGTACATATTTGAGTATGGCTGTGGGCCTCTCAAGAGAGAGAGAGTTTCACCTAGGTGTCTTCACAATGGAGATATATGTATGTGTATATATATATATTATATATTTTATATATGATTTATTATATATTTACTTTATATATAATATTATATAATATTACATTATTATATATTATATCATTAACATATATTATATATTATATATAATATATTGCATATGATATATGATATATTATATATTTATATACATATAAATATATAAATATATATAAATATTTGTTAGGGGCCATGGAGTCTGTGTCCCACTCAGAGGGACCCTATGTACACCAGGCAAAACAGTATTGTTAGTGCTTCTCTGTTATTCATAGGGTTTTCAATGGCTGATTGCTTTTTGGGAGTGGGTTGCCAGGTCCTTCTCTCAAGCCTACAGCACCTGGTGTTCCCAGGCAGTCTCCCATCCAAGTACTAACCAGGCCCAATCCTGCAAAGCTTCTGAGATCTGCTAGGATCAGATGCCACCGTGGTATGGCTGCAGGCAATGGCTGGGGTTTAGTTTGGGTGGTAGAACTAACTCTCTGAGGACCTGGGTTTGATCCCCAGCACCACAAAAACAGGAGAAGGATGTCGCAATCCACTCTCAAAGCAATCCTGAGACAATCAACCATTGAAAACCTTAAGATGACATCTAACAACAACAACAACTATATATATATATATATATATATATATATATATATATATATATATATATATATATATATATATATATATATATATATATATATATATATATATATATATATATATATATATATATATATATATATATATATATATATATATATAGAGATATATATAGGGATATATATATATATATATATATATATATATATATATACATATATATATGGGGATTTTGAAGTTACATTGTTCAACAGGGTTCTAGTAGGTGGTGCATGGTATAGATTTCCAGATAGGAAAAATACATTGTTCAAATGCCTAGATTGGGATATTGGAGGAAATTCTTACTACATCTAGTCATAACAAAATTACCTAGGTCACTTAATTTTAATTGTAACCAATAATCTGGTTTTGTAGGAGTCTCAGAGAGCACAGGATTCTATGCAGGCACTTCTCATAGTTTGTTGTTGTTGTTAGGTGCCACTGAGTTGGGGCTGACTCATAGAGACCCTAAGTACATCAGAATGAAACATTCCTCAACTCTGTGTCAGGCACACAATCTTTTCTATGGTTAAGCCCATTATTGTAGTCACTATGTCAATCCATCTAGTTGAAGGTCTTCCTTTTTTTCATAGACCCACAACTCTCCCAAACATGTCCTTCTCTAGGCATTGATCCCTCCTGACAACATGTCCCAAATACATAAGATATAGTCTAGACATCCTTACTTCCAAGGGGCACTCTGATTGCACTTATTCTAGGACAGATCCATTGGTTCTTTTGGCAGTCTGTGGTATACTCAATATTTGTCTCAAGCACCATAATTCAAAAGCATCAATTCTTCCCCTATCTCCTTTATTCAACACCCAGCTTTCACAATCATATGATGCAACTGACAATACCCTGGCATGAGTCAGGAGTACCTTTGTCTTCAACATGGCTTCTTTACTTTTCAACACTTTAAACAGATCTTTTGGAACATCTTTTCCCAGTGCAATGTGTCTTTTGATTTCTTGACTGCTCCTTCCATGGGTGTTGACTGTAGAACCACGTAGGCCAAAATCTTGGACAATCTCAATCTTTTCTCCAGGTATCATGAAGTTGTGTACTGACTCAGCTGTAAGGATTCTTGTTTTTTTGATGTTGAGGCTCAATCCATACTGAAAGCTGTGTTCTTTGATCTTCATCAGTAAATGCTTCAAATCCTCTTTATTTTCAGCAAGAAGAGTTGTGTCATGGGCATCACATAGGTTTTAAATGAGTCTTCCACTAATCCTGATGCCACATTCTTCTTCATAATATCCAGCTTCTTGGATTATTTGCTCAGCATAGAGATTGAAGAGGTATGGTGAAAGGATTCAGCCCTGAAACATACCTTTCTTGACTTTAAACTGTTGTAACCTGAGCTCAGAAACACACCACAAGGAGCAAAAAGCCAATTAAAAGGGAGTCTTTATTGAGCCAGCGGCCACGGAAGACTAATATCTCTCCAAAACCTGTAACCCTAAGGAACAGTTACTGGGGGCTTATAAAGGCAAATTATGGCAAGCTCACAATCTCCAAATATGGTAAGATTCGTACACAATTTCCAAGTTCCTGAAGTGATTTGTATCATGAGAACAGAAACAAAAACACAAGCAGTTCTATAGCAAACAATCACCCAGGTAACAGTTCTATTGTGTAAGCATCACGGTACAGAAGCAGAATGGGTAGCTAACAGGTAATCATTCAGTGGTTAAGAATTAACAATTTAATTGGGCAGCCAGTAAAATCAAACAGTTAAAAATTTTCCAGTATATGGTTTCTTAAGGGGAGGAGGTTACCTAAGATGTCAATGGTCCTGTCAGCTCAGTGGCCTTTTTACAAAACCAAACAGTGTTTCTTTGTTCTATACAAAGGACTGCCTCCTGATCCATGTAATGATTCCTCATGAGTACAATTAAGTGCTCTGACATTCCCATTCTTTGCAATGTTATCCATAATTTGTTGCAATTCGCATAGTCCAATGCCTTTGCATAGTCAATAATTTCTCATATACATAGTAGCTTTCCTTTTTTGGTTGTGCTAGAATTCTTGGTTGATCAGACTCAGACCAGACCCTGGGTGAGAGAAACCCTTTCTTTCCCATGTCCCTCAAGTTTTTCTTGTCTTTCTGCTCTGCCTCAAAGAGGTACACAGGGCAAGGCCATAAGCATCCTGAGTGTAAGAACATCTATTCCTATGGAGTTGGGGTGCGCTTCCTCACCTCCTGCATGGGATGTGTTGGCCAATTTGGAAACTCTTCTAATTCCAACATCTAGGTTTTTTTTTTTTAATGGAAGTTTAATCATATAGGTATGATTGTTTGTTAATTCAATTTCCAGCCCCCCACCCCCAACTTTGAGAAGTGGAACTGAAAGCCGCAACCTTCCAATCAAGGTTTGGTCTGACAACCAGCTCTTATCCTGAAACTATTTAGGGGCCATCAAGAATCTAAAAACCACCTCATTAGAACAAAATGTGCTCCTATCACTCAGGAAATTCCAGGGGATTTAGGAGCTCTGTGTCAGACAGTTGGGGAGCGGTGTCATAGGAGTGTTGCTGGCTAGAGGTGTCCTTGCTGACCTTAATATTTGCTTCCTGCTTTGTGGGTGTTTTCTAATTCTTCGTACAGTCATCCTCTGCCAAAATGCAAAACTGCCTGTTTAACTGCCCTAGAAGTCTAATCATGCCTGCAGCCATACCACTGTGGTGTCCCATCTGGTCAGATTTCAGAAGCTAAGCAGGGTCGGGCCTGATTAGTACTTGGATGGGAGACCACCAAGGAATACTAGATACTGTAGGCTTGGGAGAAGGACCTGGCCACCCACTCCCAAATATTAATCAGCCATTGAAAACCCTATGGATAACAGAGAAGCACTGACAATACTGTTTCGCCCGTTGTACATAGGGTTGCTATGAGTTGGACACTGACTTGGCGGCACCTAACAACAATAACAGCAGAAGTCTAATCAGACTAATTGGGAAGCAGTTTAAATGATCATAGCCCTAGTTTCTCTGGGGATATAAACTCTGGTTGAAGGTCAGGACTGAACATTTTACCTGGGCATGCAGCTTGTGGGTGGTGGAGGCAATGGGGAGGGGTAGTCATTGGAATCAAGGGTCTTCTACCAGATGGCCTGGGACCAGGTGAGGAGCCAGGTGTGGCCCTGTGTGCCACTGAAGAAGAGTTTGACACAGGAAAAAGTCCCCTTCCTTCAATAGCTATGTAGGACATGCAACCCTATGCATTTAACGTTAAGGAAAAAAATGCATTCAGAACAGGAAAGGAGCAGAATTCTCAGGTAAAAAGGGAGAGTTTTGGGATTTCTGAAATTTAGGAAGATTGGAAGCAAAACAACTCAGGAAGTAGAGTGAGCCTGATTAGATGATTCAGTCCAAGCCTGGACATTGCCCAGGCAGCCCTGGATGAGGCCCACAGACCTGGGTTCAATGTCTAGCTCATCACCTGCTGCTTGGCTGTTACTCTGGCAAGTTTGTTTCCCTTAGGCTCAGGTCCCTTCCTTGAAAAGTGGGACAATGTCTCCCACAGAGTTGTGGTGGGGACACAGTGAAACAGTGCTTTATGAAAGTACTTTAAAAGAATGTACTTTAAAAGAACACTTTGCTAGATAAATATGGGTTTTTATTGTTGTTACTGTTATCTAGTGGAGAATTGAGCTGTTCATTTCCCTAATACAATATCCCTCTTGATTTGAAATCTGGATTCTGGGGGGTTATTTGTTCTCCCTAGAGAACATTAAAAGAAGAAATGTTGCTTTCAAAGTCTAGGTTCCTTTATGGAATATGAGTAAGACAAAAATAAAACAATTGAAACTTAATGTCACCTTGCTTTTTTATGGTCTATAGCAGCACAATACAACAGAAATATAATACCAGCCACAGATGTAATTTGAAATTATCTAGTAGCTGCATTTGAAAAGCAAAAAGAAACAGATGAATTGAACTTTAATAATTATTTTATATAACTCAATATATCCAACATTTTATAATTTTAATATGTCATTGATATAATTATTAAATATTTTACCTTCATAATAAGTCTTTACATTTCAATACTTTTACAGAACATCAAAATCCAAACGTGCTACATTTCACGTGCTCAGTTAACACAAGTGGCTAGTGTGTACCATGTTGGATAGTACAGAGCTGAATAATGGCCTTCAAAATATAACCCAAATCTTCTCCCCAGAACCTGGGAGTGCTACTTACATGCAAAACAAGCTTTTCAGATGCGGTTGCATCAAGGATTTTGAGGTGGAGACAGCACCTTGGATTATCAAGGATGGCCTGATGTCATCACAATGACCTTATAAGAAGGAGGCAGGAGGCTGAGGCTTGCAGGAACAGTGATTGGTGGTAGATACAGATTGGAGGTGCTTTGAAGATATAAGAAGGGACCACAAGCCAAGGAATGCAGGTGGCCACTTAAAGCAGAAGAAGACAAGGAAGCAGTTCTGCCCCCAGAGCTTTCAGACGGAAGGAGCTCTGGTGACATATAGCCCACTGAAATTGATTTTAGGCTTCTGAGTTGCAGAACTGAAAGAGAATGTGTTACTTTAATCCAATTCTGTTACTGCAGCAGTAGGAAACTAATACGTTGCTAGTATAGTTACTAATATCATTCCCCAACCATCTGAGAAGGTAGTTCCTTGGCTCCATCATCTTAGACAATATAACTGGCTCATCTCAGCTTGGATCAGGAGACCCACTGACCTGTCAGTATGGGCATTCTTGTGTGTTACTGCCATCTGTCCTTAGCAGTGGAGTCTGTTCTTCCTCAGACTCATTTGAGGCCTTTGATAGCAAAACCTTTGCTGATGTCTTATCACTGACCTTACCTTGAACAAGAGAGAAAGAGTTTTCAAATGAGGGTGTAGAACCAGAGCATTTAATTGTACTCATGAAGAACCTGTACATGGACCAAGAGGCAGTCGCTTGAACAGAATGAGGAAACAATGCCTGGTTTAAAGTCAAGAAAGTGTCAGGGCTATAGCCACTCACTGTACCACTTCAATCTCTATGCTAAGTAAATAATTCAAGAAGCTAGACTTTATGAAGAAGGATGTGGCATCAGGATTGGAGGAAGACTCATTAAAAACTTGTGTTACACAGATGGCACAAGTTTGCTTGCTGAAACTGAAGAGGATTTGAAACATTAACTGGGAAGATCAAAGGACACAATCTTCATTATGGATTGTGCGTCAACATCAAGAAAACAAAAATCCTTACAACTGAGTCAGTAAACAACTTCATGATAACTGGAGAAAAGATTGAGATTGTCCAAGATTTTGGCCTATTTGGTTCTACAGTCAACACTCATGGAAGGAGAAGTCAAGAAATCAAAAGACACATTGCATTGGGAAAAGCTGTTTGAAAAGATCTGTTTAAAGTGTTGAAAAGTAAAGAAGCCATGTTGAAGACAAAGGTATGCCTGACTCATGCCATGGTATTTTCAGTTGCATCATATGATTGTGAAAGCTGGATGTTGAATAAGGGAGATAGGAGAAGAACTGATGCTTTTGAATTATGGTGCTGGAGATGAGTATGAAATATACAATGGCCTGCCAAGAAAACCAACAGATCTATCCTAGAAGTGCAACCAGAATGCCCCTTGGAAGTAAGGATGTCTAGACTATATCTTATGTATTTGGGACGTGTTGTCAGGAGGGACCAATGCCTGGAGAAGGACATCATGTTTGGGAGAGTGGCGGGTCTACGAAAAAAAGGAAGACCTTCAACTAGATGGATTGACATAGTGACTACAATAATGGGCTTAACCATAGAAAAGATTGAGCAGGGTGAGGTGGTGCATGTGTGTAATCCCAGCAACTCGGGAGGGAGGCAGAGGCAGGAGTATGGCAAGTTGGAGACCAGAGGCAGTCTGCATAATTTAGCGAGACCCGGTCTCAAAAAGTAAAAAAAAAAAAAAAAAAAAAGGGCTGGGAGTGCAGCTCAGTGGTCTAGCACTTGCAAAGCATGTAAGTGTGAGGCACTGGGTTCAACCCTTAGTACTGAAAAAAAAAATTAAATAAATTAAAAAAAAATGTGTCCCTGGCACAAAGTCGGGGAATGTTTCGTTCTGTTGTACATAGGGTTATTATGGGTCAGACCCAACTCAATGGCACCTAACAAGAATATACAATGGGAAAAAAAGGGGGATTAGAAAAAGTTACTGGCTCTCTTTACTATCTTCTCAATTTTGGGGGGGTCAATGTAAAAATGGTAGTGTTAGAGTGTTAGCTTTATCCAGGAGTGTTAGCGGCTGTGAGATTAGACTAGTGACCCTTACACTGTCGCGTGTATGGGAATCATCTGGAGCGCCTGACGTCCCAGGGGCTGCTGAGTGCCTCTGTTAGTAAATCTGGGATGGGGCTTAAGAATCCCTCTTTCCAACAAGTCTGAGGCGAGGCAGATGCAGCACTCAGGTAGGTACGGGAGCGTTCCTAAGGATACCTGGCCATTGGGAGGAGCTCCAGGATCTGGCCTCGGTGGGGAGGGTCTGGAGGGGGCCACAATTGCTGAGAAAGCCCCACAGTCTGGAGGCCTTCCTGCCCCTGGGAACACACAGCCTTCTGCCAACAGAGCTTCTCAGGCACGCTGTCCTGCTCCTCTTGCTTGCTCCTGTTTCCTGGCTTCTCCCCTGTGGTCTAGAGGAGATAACAATCCTGAGCTCCCCAAGTCTCCACCAAAAATATTTCCTTTGCTTCAGGCCAGTGGAGTTCTCAGATTTCTCAGCTGGAGCAAATCCCCCAGACCTGGGGCTGCCCCAGTGGAAAGTCTGAAAGCAGAAAATACCAGGCTAAAAATAGCCAAAGGGAGGCCCGCTGACCTTTCACACCCAGCTGCCAGTTTGCTGGGGTAACAACTCTAGGCTGGAGAGGCAAGTGTCTTTCAAGCCAGGAATGGTAGAAGGACTGCTGGTCTAAGTCCAGCTTCATTCCCTAGAGGGCTTGAGGCAAACTTTGGGGACCAGTTTCCTCTTCCCCTGCATCTGTGGTCAATTCCTAGTGTTGGTGACTATGGCTCTAACCTTGGCCAATGGTGATTGCTATTCTACCTTCTGTATGACACTAAAAGTGAGCTGTTTGAAATGAAAAGAGATGACTCCTTCCTAAGGTGTCTTAGTGACAGAGTTGCCAGAACTTTCCCAAAGGTAAGAAATGGCCTCTTTCCAGAAAAGTTACCTTATCCCCAATGGAAGTAAATGAAATCTGTGGAATATTTTAATTTTTTAAATTAAAAACCTTATAAGATTATTTTCTTATTTTTGAATTTCTAAAAGAAAGCCCCCCTTTAAAAAGTTTATTGTCAATTCGTGCATGTTTCTCAAAACAAAGAAAAAACATCAAAATACTATGGAAATTGGCCTTTCCCCCCTTTATAGAGTGAGGTCCAGAAATAGGCATGTGATAGTCCCACTGTATCCATGATTTCACTTCTACTGTTTCACTTAACTGTGGTCAGTGGAGGCCTGAGGATATTAAATGGAAAATTCTAGCAGGGATAGGGATGTAGCTCAGTGGTAGAATGCTTGCTAACATATGTGAGGCTCTGGTTTTGATCCACAGCACCACACACACACACACACACACACACACACACACACACACACACAGTTCTATAGATAAACAATTTCTAAGTTTTAAACTGCACATCATTCTGAGCATTCTGAGTGGTATAATGAAATCTTGTGAAATCCTGTTTTCTCCTGCCCTGGATGAAAATCGTCCTTTTGTCCAGTGTATCCATGCTGTATAAGCTACCTACCAGTTAGTTATTTAGTAGCTACCTTGGTTATAGGAATGGCTATTTTGGTATTACTGCAGTTGCTTGTGTTCAAGTTGCCCTTATTTTGCTTAGTAATGGTCCCAAAGAGCAAAAGTTGTGGTGCTGGCAACTATGATATACCAAAGAGAAGCCATAAAGTACTTCCTTTAAGTGAAACAGTAGATGTTTTTGATTTTTATAACAAAAAATCATAATATGTTGAGGTTGTTAAGATATACAGTAAGAACAAATCTATGTATGTAATTGTGAAGATGGAACAAGAAATTTGTGCTGGTTTTGTTGTCACACTGCAATGGCAAATGTTATAGCTGTGTGCATGATATATGCTTAATTAAGTTGGAAAAGCCATTAAATTTGTGTATGTATTTATAGGAAAAATCATAGGACAGACAGGGAAACTGAGGTTTCAGGCATCCACTAGGGGTCTTAAAGTGTGTTCCCCCTAGACAAGGGGCAACTACTGTACTCTCTTTTCACCATTTCCTGAGCATGAGTCTCAACTGTGATAATGAGTAATGAGTGCAGAGCATCCATGAAGGTCCTGGATGCTGTAGCACTGAACACTAAACAGACACAGCACTCATATACTTATATGACCTACTCACTTAAAAGTAGCTGAGAAAGCTGGGGGGTCTAGATCTTGTAGTTTTTATTCTTCTTTTTATATGTTTTAAGAGAGAAAAGAATGAAAATAAATAAAAGGAGTAGCACAGATTGCCTTCCGTAGATCTCAAAACTTTCTTTGAATTTTCCTATTCCTTGCCCCTGGGTCAACAACTTGGTCCTTAATTTGTTTCTCAAGGTTCAGAGAGGTTAGAGAGTGAGGACTGCATCCCATGGAGTGGTGGCTGGCAGGATATGTTGATGCTTCAGGGGAAAAGGATGGTGGGTGTCTTGGGGGGTGTTGGCCAGTGTAAGGTGGGGGGTCAGAGTCTGAGAACAATGAAGGAGGTGTCTGTGTGTGGTGAAGCCAAGCCAGATGTGAGAACTTGGACAAGGTAAGCACGGCATCCACCTGGAAGACAGATCTGGGATGGAATAGATTAGTTACAGACCAGAGGACTGACCAAATAATTAAACATGTTTGCAATAAGACAGAGCTCTCCTCAGAGGAGAAAAGAACTTAAAATATTGAAAGTCAGTAAACTAGATCTAGAACCTTGTGATATGGGATTTGATTTAATATATGAATGTAAATATATGGTTTTTAATACATATAGATAAAGTAATACCCATAGATGTTAATGTATATGTGTTTATGTGTACATATATGAATATACACCCTGTCTTAAGTATGTTCCCCTCTAGCTCCATGTACTGAGAGAAACTGGGAACCACGACACTTCAAGAGTAATGAGCACATCCTCTGAACACCATGGGACACCTAGATCTTGCTTTTTAAATTTTATTTTCTACAAAAAGGAACCAAGCTCCTTGGACAAATGGCTGATTGCTAGGCAAATACATGATGAGTCCAATACATTTTATTCCGAAAAGCAAAGAAGTACTCAAAGAATAACGAGGGCATATCAAAGGGCCTCAGAAGCCAGCTTGAATAGGTTCCCACTGGCCAAATAAAAGGCATGTTGAGCATAAAAATAAATAATAATATTAACAGATTATAAGCCACTGAATAAAATAGGAGTCCTTACTTATGGAAGTATGGGAGAAGGATGTGGCAATCCACTCCCAAGGCAATCCCAAAACAATCAATCACTGCAAACCCTGTGAGGGTTACTATGAGTTTGATTCAACTGCACCTAACAACAACAATAACTTATGTAAGTAAAAGGATAAATGGGGATATCAAGAAAACTTCAAAACATCTTGCCATAAAACTTTTTAATTATTTTTAATTACAAAGCAGAGACTTGGCCCATACCACTTTTATTACGTAATTGATATTATCATCAATAAAAGGTCAAACTGATAGATTACAATAAGAATGTATTATTAGTTTTGTGATTTTTCTGCTAAAGATGCCTAAATCTACTCCTAACTACAACTGAGGAATATTCTACAAACTAACTGGCTAGTCATTTGCAAAATTGTCAAAGTTATGAAAGATAAGGAAAGGCTGACAAAGGCAACAGAGATATGAAAAGAATTAGATCCTTTTGATCCATGTGACTATCGGAAAAATCTGAAGGGGCCTGAGAATTAGATGGTAGCAATGTATTTGTATAATTTCCTGACTGTGATTGCTATATTTTGGTTATTTAGGAGAATACTTGTGGTTGTAAGAAATATCCACACTAAAATATTCCAGGAGGGGTCGAGGTTTAGCTCAGTTGGTAGAGTGCCGCTCTGCACTCTCTGAGGCCCAGGGCCCAATCCCCAGCACCGCAAAAATGGGAGCAGGACCTGGGATCCCAGTCCCTTTGCAATCCCGAAACAATCAGCCATTGAAAACCCTATGAACAGCAAAGAAGCTCTGACAACAGTGCCAGACATGGCACAGTGTCGGGGAGTGTTTCATTCTGTTGTATGTAGGGTCTCTATGAGTTGGACCTGACTAGAAGACACCTAACAACAACAACATATTCCAGAAGGATGGGGCATCTGGTTAGCAATGTAGTATCAAATGGTTCAGATAAAATGTTCTTCACATTGTACTTCCAACTTCTCTATAAATGTGTAGATGTTTCAATTTTTGAGAAAAGAGATAAAAAGTACAATGTGATAAATTTGTGAGATTATTACTTTTCTATTTGTATATCTACATTAAGACAAATTTTATAGTACTGGGAATCCTTTTTTTTTTTGGTAGCAAACTTGTTGTTAGGTAGTATACTGTTAGTAGACAATTTAGTTTTACATTTATTTGTTTGTTTATTTGTTTATTTATTTAATCTAGTGTTATTGGAGGGCTGAACCCATTGCCCACTTTACAAGCATGCTTTACAAGCGCTCTACCACTGAGCTGCACCCTCAGCACCCCTTTTAAAATTTTTTATCTTGAGATAGAGTCTTAAGTTGTGAAGGCTGCCTCTGGCTTTGAACTTGTGATCCTCTTGATTCTACCTCCCAAGTTGCAGGGATTCCAGGCCACTGAGCCTGGACTCGTTTTACATTTATAAAAGAGTATGTTTTCTAGCCAGGCACACCTGTAATCCCAGTAATGCTGATGTCAGAGGTAGGAGGATTGCAGGTTCCAGGCCAGAGACAGGCTTCATAACTTAGACCCTGTCTCAAGATAAAAAAAAAGGGGGGGTTGGGCGTGCAGCTCAGTGGTAGAGTGCCTGTAAGAAGTATGCGTGAAGCCCTGGATTTAGCCCCTCAGTACATAGTTGTGGGGGGAAACAATATGTTTTCTAATTTTTTTAACTGAAAACAGGATTATTTATAACCACTTAATTCACAATCATAACTCTTAACTATGTTTCCTTTGGATAATTAAAACATTGTTACAGTAAGGTTAGGCAAATATTAAACATTAAAAGAAAAACATTGAAACAGCTTTAGTCTGCCTTAATTTGGATCTGAGCATTTGCTTTTTCATAAGAGAAGTAGATGCCTTCAGCATATTTTAAAATATTTATCATTTATATGTTTGCCTTTGTTTCAAAGTACACAGAGCTTTGGTACTGGAAATAAATGAGACAATTGACAGATGTTATGTATTGTTTGCAAAATACAGTATTATCATTTCAAAAAGGTTTTATTACTTAGAATTACTAACTGGAAAAATGTTGAAACAAAATTGAAAAATATCAATGAAGTAATGGGATATATACTCTTAAAGCCTTCTTTCCTTTTTATCACCATCTTCTCATAATATTAAGAAAGGTAGCTGGATACGATGGTTCACACCTATAATCCCAGCTACTCAGGAGGTGGAGGCAGGAGCATTGCATGTTCAAGAGCAGAGGCAACCTGCATAACTTAGTGAGGCCCTGTCTCAAAATAAAGTTAAAAAATGGGCTAGGGTTACAGCTCAGTGGTACAGTGCTTGCAAGGCATGCAAGTGGGAGTCTCTGGGTTCAAACCCCCAGTACTGCAAAAAGAAAAAAAAAAAAAAAGAAAAAGAAAAAGAAAAAAAAGAAATGTTATGTAATTCTTAATACCTTGGACAATCTGATCATTAATATTAACCATCCATTAGTTTGTCTCGTAAAGATGTATTAACATTTTAAACCATCAGTGAAAGAAATTGGGGAGGTCAGATGTTCAATTATGGCTGAAATAATTCTAAAATTCATAAGTGCTTATAAGTCAGTATTAATATTCCTTGTCATTGATATACTTTTAATATTAGATTGCTCCCTATTCTGGTTAAGTTGGACTTATTGTAAATAAAAGGTAGAAGTCAGTTTTGTGAATTCTTTTCAACACCTCTTCAGTTTATTTTCCCTCTACATATTCTCTATAGCACTCACCATAACTGTAATTGAATATTTGTGCCTGTGTTGCTATTTACTGTATTTCTCACCTGATAGTGTTCCATGAGGACTGTGACTACAGTATTTGCTTGCCCATTCTCTATGCTTGCCCCACCTCTTAGCAGAGTCTGACATAATTTTCTCATGTGCTTTTAATTTTTTATTTTGAACTCATTGTGTGTGTGTGTGTGTGTGTGTGTGTGTGTGTGTGTGTGTACAGAGCTGTCCTATGGATTTGTAAAGTGGTTTTGCTTTGCTTCTGACAGGCACCCTAGTGGAATCACCAGTCTGGAATTGTTTTTAGATTCATTTAATAGCTTGGGAATTCTACCTCTTCCATGTAATGTAAATTTGGTACCCAAGCCTACTCATGAGACAGTCTTGGAATTTTTCATTTCTCCTAAGAGATACCTTCCCGTCCCCACTTTTAAAGACATACATTTTTTTTATTCCTTTATTGGACTAGTACATGGAACTTTTCTAATCTTTCTTTCACTGAGGATGAAGCAATCTGAAAGTTTTGGTTTTATTTATTTAAGGCTCTCAGATCTAGCTCCTAAATTCAGCCTTCTCTCAGGTCTCTTTCTGGGCATTCAAACCCAGGATCCCAGCAAATTGGTCCTCAGCATCAACCTTTACAATTCCTTCTCTGGCTTTCAATCTCTCTTTTCTTCTTACTCCTAGAGATTTCTCTTTCTTATGACTGGCATGAGCAATAATTGAAGAAACTGTAGGTGGTGACCCCCCTATGTCTGTCAGCTTCTTGTGCTGTGGGGGCTTGTGTGTTGCTGTGATGCTGAAAGCTATGCCACCAGTGTTTCAGATACTAGTAGGGACACCCATGGTGAACAGTTTTCAGCTGAACTTCCAGACCAAGACAGACTAGGGAGAAGGACCCAGCAGCCCACTCTTGAAATAATTAGCCATTGAAAACCCTATGAATAGCAGAGAAGCACTGTCAAATATAGTGCTGGAAAATGAGCCCTGCACACTGGAAGGCATTCAAGAAATGACTGGAGAAGACTTGCCTCCTCAAAGTAGAATCAACCTTAATGACAGGAATGGAGTAGAGCCTGTGGGACCTCCATTTGTTGATGTGGCATGGCTTAAAATGAGGAGAAACATAGTGGTTGCAACAATAGTCTCAAACATAAAACAATCATATGCATGGCACAGTGTTGGGTAGTGTTTTGCTCTGTTGAACTTAGGGTCACTGTGAGTTGGTTCTGACTTGATGGCACCAAATTACATCAACAAAGGTAAAGGTAGAGAAGAGAACATCAGGAGGAAAGTGGCCCTTAGTAGAAACTGTGGCTGCAGTTTATAGTTTATACATTCCCACAAACCCTGAGAGCTAGAACTCCTTACTTGGCTTTGGGGTTGTAATAACATTTTCCATTGGAAGTGTCCTGCACTGTCTAAAAAATTCTTGGTAGATTTTTTGTATTCAATGGGACTCTATTGTTTGTAATTTACGGAAACCGCTTAAAACTGATTAAATCAAAGAAGAGGATTTGTCTTAGGCTACTTGGTATCTCACAGTTCCTGAGGGCAGGAAAGCAGGCAAACATCAAGAAGGACTACAATTGGAGATAGAAGGCTGTTGTTGTTGTTGTTGTTGTTAGGTGCCATCAAGTCGGCATCCGACCCATAGCGACCCTCATAGGGTTTTCAATGGCTGATTGCTTCTGGATTGCCTTGGGAGTGGACTGCCAGGCCCTTCTTCCATTTTTGCGGTGCTGGGAATTGAACTCAGGACCTCAGAGACTGAAGTGCAGCGCTCCACCAACTGAGCTAAATTCCAGCCCCAGAAGGCTGGTAGGAATTCATAAAAAAGAGCAAGCTCATCTATGGGATGTTCACAGAAAAGATACCATGTGCTTCTGTTCTTTGCTTCTGGATTAAGATCTTGGGGAACCCTTATCCAGATAAGGTTGATGAGATCATTTCTCCTTTCCCACCATCTTTCTCATGTTTTGGTGAATTCTGATTCCTTCCTGGCCCCTCATTATTTCTGTCTCCTGCTTTGTTATGTAGGAATGATTGTTTCCACATTTTGGAACCTTTGTTGTAGACTGTGGGGCAATTGTTGTGGCTGTTTTTGTCTCTGTTGGTCCTCTCCACCACCTCCTCCTCTAGAAAGCCCTATCTGAGTTTGCAAGACCTCAGCCTGCTTCTTAGTCTGGTCCTTCCCATATATATTTCATGCAGGTTCAGTACTTTTTGCAGAGCTTGCTGTTTCTTTTTGCTTTCTGGCTGTATCACTTCTGTGTCACTGTGGCCAAAATATTTGAGAACAACCTACAAAGAGGAATTATTTATATTTGGCTCATGGTTTCAGAGGTGTCAGTCCACCATGGTGGGGGGGGCATGGCAGAGCAGAGCCATATAGATCAAGGCAGGCCAGGAAGTGGAGAGGAAATACAGGAAGATGCCAGGGCAAGATATAGTCCTCAAGGACACCCCTTAGTGACCTACTTCCTCCAACTAGGCCCCACCTCCTACTTTTCACCATCCCCCAATACACCATCATATTATGAATCTATCAAAAGATTAATCCATTCATTAGGTGAGAGCTCAGGATCTAATCATCACTGGAAATGGTCTCACAGACACACAAAGAGGTTGGCTTTACTAATCTCCTAGGTGTTTGTCAATCCAACCAAGTTGAAAATTAAGATTAACCATCACATTGGCCATCACTTCTTTTTTTAACTTTCTCTTTCAGACTTTGTCTGTGAAGTCTTTTCTGATTAGAAATACGACAGCAGTGGATTCTGAGTCTGCCAAAAGCTTTCATCTTGCCTTCTGTTATACTCCTGAATTGCCTAATTCCCACCCAGAAGGTATCAGCCTATCATATTTATATCTAACCAAGGCTTGGATCCAATCTCTTACAGACTTTCCAGACCCCTTTTAATATGTTTCATTTTTTGCTGTGGCTTCCTTTATTTCTAGTTTCATAATTTTTCTATCATATTAAGGAAATGCATGCTCATTACTTATGTACTCACCTATAAAAGCCATGTCAGGGTCAAAAGTAATGTTCAAGAATTCCTGGAGAATTTTATACTGATTTTTCCCATCCAAAATATTCAGATTTTCAATAGCTACTTTGTATATATAATTGTCCAATCTTTAAGGCGTGGTTTCCCAATTTTCTTGCATTGGGCTATCTATCTGAAGCTTTGAAAAGCTTCTTTCCAGTAGCCTCTCACACCCTTTCCCCATGGGAGACAGTCAATTCATTTATTCTCTGAGATCTTGTACCTTATCCTCTGTTTCATTTCTTTAGGTTCCAGCCATACTTTTGTTATCTAGTAAATACTAAAAAGCTCTCTTCCTTTACAGTAGACTCTTTAAGAGCATCAGATCTGGCTGAAAATCCTTGTCCTTCTATATCTGTCTATCCAGACGTTCAGGACTGTGTTGCCTCTCTTTCAGCTGCTCTGCTCAACACTCAACTTTTCTCTTAAGGAAAACTTAAGAGAAACTTTCCTCTTAAGGAAAATGTTTTTCTTCCTGCAGTTCAATGAACCATTTTTCTGAAAACAAGACTGAAGAATGTTTTTCAAACCATTCCAGATCTCCTTTAATTTCCTGAGATAAACTCATTCTGTAGGAACAAAGTGTTCAATACACAAGTTTTAAAGGTCTCTTTTTAGGCCTTTGCATTTGGAAAAATTTTATTGAGTTTTCCTACCTTACCAACAGAAGATGGAATACAGTGTGATAAAGACTTCTATTCTTTTCTGTTTTGAAATATAGTCTACATTTCTATGGCTTAGTCCATGAATTAGGTCTCTAAAAGTCTAAATTCATTGTCAGAGGTTATTTGATTGGCAAATTCAGAGTGACCTCAGGAACATAAGACGGAGAATGGTTGGAATCTGTGAACAAGCCACATGCATCTGAGGTGCTGGTATCTCTACTGTGGGTTCCTTTCCATTGTCCTGAATGTTGTTTAAAACAACATAATGGAATTTGGGGCAGATATTTTAAAATACCAATAGTCAAGACTGCCAAGTAATCAAAACTAGAAGCTCACACATGTATTCCTCAAGAGGCAAAGGATCGTAGCTATTTTGTAGTTTTCGGGCAGCACGTTTTGTCCTTTTCATCTTCAGGACCTAAAGAAGGTGTGATCCTAATTCGGTCTCAGCTGAAACACTGAGCCAGTTTTCTCAGGGAACTGGCAGGGGCTGCAGAGATTGTCTGAAGTATAAAATCCCACATGGACCACACTTGGTATGAGTTTGCCAAGACTGAAAGCCTCATGCCCTGGCCTCCCAAGAAGTCATCATTCTATGTGTATTTTTTTCCCCAGATACCACTCTTTAATCTTCCTCAAAATTCCTGGCTTAATGTAGTAGGTGGTAGGTATTAAAGGACTTAATAAATTACACTGTTCATTTTTTAAACTTGATGTTAACAATATTCTGGGGTGCAAATGAAAGTCACAATTAAAAGACATAATGCTTACTTAAAAAAAAGTACCATCTCTCTGTGAAGAAAAGACATAATTCTCCATTCTTCCCTAAAGACCTACTGTTAATTAATGCCTATAGAAAGGGGAAAGTGTATTTCTTTAGGCCTATGCTACAGTCTCTGAGGTCCCGAGTTCAATTCCCAGCACCACAAAAATGGGGGAAGGGCATGGCAACCCACTCCTAAGGCAATCCCGAAAAACAATCTGCCATTGAAAACCCTATGAGGGTCACTATGAGTTAGACATGACTCAACGGCACTTAACAATAGCAACAAATGCCTATATTTAGAGAGTAGAGGTGACTGTTCTGTCTGTGCTCTGTTGATGCTGTGGAATGGTTCAAGTGGTCCTCAGCCAGGGAGGTGGTGCCCTCGAGCATATTTGAAAATCATGTAGAACCTGTTTGTTGGTCACAATGTCTGTGTGTGTGTGTGTGTGGGGGGGTTTCCCAGTGGCATTTATTAGGGAATTGCTAGGCATGCCAAATGTCCTAGAAAGTGTGGGAGAATACCATCCATGACAATTGTCTTGCTTAAAATGTCAAGTATGTTGCTTCTTCCAAGTGCTCTTCTTCAGCCATCACACACATGCTTTGAGACTCAGTGGAATGAATGTTCCAGAAATCATTGTCCTGAGCCTGGGATGGTGGCACCTGCTTGTCATCCCAGCACTCGGGAGGCTGAGGCAGGAGGATCGTGAGTTTGAGGCCAGCCTGGGCTATATAACAAGACCCTGTATCAAAAAAAAAAAAAAAAAAAAAAAAAAAAAAAAGCTTTATCTTGGTACAGTAGTGCACTTTGTGACTACGACTGATTAGTTGCAGTCCTTTTTTACATGGCTGCACTACTGTCTGTATTACTATCCTCATGGGAGGGTGCTGAAGTCACCAGTAAGGTTGTCTACCTCCTTGGAGGGAGGCTAGCAACTACCTGAGGGCAGGGTCCATGTCTTCCTGGTTGTTATATCCCTGTAGCATAGCTGTACGTAGAATAGGTGTTAAATAAGCACTCATGGAACAATAAATCAAATTAGTGAGATTATAACATGCAACATAGATGTATCTTGTAATGGAAACCTGAGAACAGAATTTCTCCTTTTCAACTAGAATATTCATGAAATACAGCAAAGCATATGATGAATGTTAAGTTTGGAATTCAAGAAAGAAATTACTGCTTCATCCAACACATAAAATCCTTAGTTGTACTTTTTCATGGCAGGATTCCTTTTAGCAGGTAGGTTCAGTAGGTTAACTGTTCTCAACATCTGTTTATGTTTTACTTTGCATTGAAATGCCTGAAATGGATTGTCATAAAGCATGAAATCCATTTTGTCTTGTGTGCTTTCCCTGATTATTTTCAGCTGTAGAAAGTCAGTATTTTAGATCTCTACTCACTTTGCCAATCTCAATTTTTAAAATTCACAATATTTCCATTGTTATAGCATTTGTGAATCAATTAAGTCTCTAAGATTTTCACAAATTCAACAGCTTCCTTTCAGCTATGTGAAAAATAGGTTTGGCTTCATTTGTAATATATGAGGATCCTTCAGATTTTTCCATACTTTCCTCAGAATGTAGTCACTGATGATCAGGAGGTGAAATAAAAAAGCATTTGTATGAATAGGGTCAAATATTTAGTTTCCCAAGCAATGGATCACCCAGCCCTTCTTTTTTTCTCCCATAACCTCCATTGTTTCAAAAACTATATACTGAGAAAAATGACATTTAGAATTCTTCAGTATATGCAGAATGAGTTCTGAGATTGTTTCTGCCTTAAAGGGAACTTTTATTACTTTGAGGTTTGTGTTTTCCATAATATGATAACATTGACATATTTGAGATTGAGGGCAAAGTCATCTCAAAAAAGGACAGAGGATTCTGTTTATCTTCCTTTTCAAGATAAGCAGGAGTCTGTTATTTATTTCCAAGACCATCTTCTGTGACTATTACAGAAATATGACCCTCCCACGTTGCTCTGAAGAAAACAAGGTTTATTCTAAGGCTACAAGATTCTCCTGTTGTCTCTGAAGACATCTCCTCACTTCATTAAATATTATAACTTTCCTCTGGGGATCAGAGTGGAGCTAACTCCAAGCCATGTGTTAGATAGAAATCAGAACTTTGAGAACTTTCTGAACTTGTAAGAAATATTGTTTTTGGTTGGTTTATTTTATTTTATTTTTTTGGTTACTTTTTCTTCTTTGCTAATTTCATTTTTTTGAACTATTTGTGGTTGGAGAAAGACTTTTATTTTTAGCCCTTCATTTGCAGATATGGGCATATGGTTAGGATAAGGGGATGCCTTTATAAGGTCACCTAGATTTCCAGT
This sequence comes from Pedetes capensis, assembly GCA_007922755.1. NCBI lineage: Eukaryota > Metazoa > Chordata > Mammalia > Rodentia > Pedetidae > Pedetes > Pedetes capensis. Next base: position 157,977 of record VMDO01002468.1, read on the forward strand.
GGCAGAGACAATATTGCACAAGTTGCCTCTGAAACATTCCAATCTGCTCTCTCATATTTCAGACTTCAGCTGAACAATGCTACCCTCAAAACAGACACACGAATGTGACATGCTCTCTGTGTATCATATAATTATTATCTAGTGTCCTCGATGAGATGAATACTATACTGGTTAGGTTAGTCTCCATAATGGACATCCATTCTGGGATATGTGCATGTGCAACTTGGGAGAGGATTATCTAGTGCTGTTGTTCTGTGTTAATTTTCAAAGGAGAAACTGTGGGCAGGGTTGGCTTGCAGAACCATGTGTTCTGGTGTGAACTGAGTAATTTCATTTTGAGAAAGAGTATGAGTTATTTGAACTTCATATGCATCAATTAAGTGCCAGAAAATGGGATGAAAAGACTTATTGAAAACCAGATGCTCATTCTTTTTGCTCTCAAAACATTAAAAACAAACATCACAGCAAAATGCATTTGAATTTGGCATAATTCACTGATGGATGATTTTGGAAGCATTTCGTTTATTGGTAGCATGGAAGTATATTCTCTATAATACTATAGAGAATTGACAGATGGCTGGTTTGAAAACTACCCAATTTATTGATCTCCTCTTCAGTAAGTTGGGTTTTAATTCATGTAAAGGACACTTTCATGGTTGGTTGAGCACAGAATGAGAAACATACAGTACTGGGAGTTTTTCATTTTAAATGTCGGGTTAACAATTGTCTTGTTCATGCTTGGTGGACAGAGAGTGAAGATGGAGTGGAGTAACTACATCTCTAATATTGAAGAAACAATTGAAAGCACATTCTGGGATGATGATTGGGCAGGAGAATGTTGCAAGTGGAGCCCCAGTGTCTGCATGTTTTCAGGGCTCTGAGTGTATTAATATGTGACAGGGTAAGATCCCCACAGAGTTGCCAGGGAGCTTCTGTGTGTTGTTCCGGAGGGAGGGACCTGATTATCCTTACAGGCTGTTCTGTGTTTTGCTGAGCCAGCAGAGTACTAATGCACTTACCATTCATTATCTTCCTACCTGAAGAACTAAGTTGCTAAACTTGTCTAAAGCAATTCAGTGTGGATTTTGGATGATTTTTTCTTTTTGTTTGTTTTTAACACTGTAAGCAAATCTTTTGTGGCAGAAGGGAGATGGTCATTATCTACTGCCATAGTTTTGAATACCATCCCATCCTCTCACTTTGTTTTAAGAATGTCTTGATAGTTTAGCCTGATGATATCATAATATTTGCAGCAATAAATAATTTCAAGTAAATCCATCAGATAGGTGTATGAATTAGGATAATCTCTCTCTGATAATAGTTGCACATCTAAAATTCACAAACTAGGTTGACTATCTTGTATTAACTAAGTCTACATAATTGCATAATTGTAGTTAAGAATCATTTTGGTTTTAATTAAATCCATGGCATAATATTACAGAATGCAGATAGAATTAGCACTCACATTTAAAATGCTCTGCTGACAGAAGCAGTTTATTTGCAGACTCAAATTTGCCTGGTATTTGGTGGTAATCTAGACAAATCCTATTTAAAATAAAAATATCATCATATTTGTATATTTGATGCTGAACTATGAGAACTAGCAAAACTGATGCTGTCTCTTTGTAGACACAATTTTTGAGTGAGTATTGCCACTTCCAGAGTGATTGTGGGCTAAAGATGGCATATATTTATCAACACCTAGGAACGACCAGGGAATTTTTTTTTTTACTTTTTAATATTTTTGTTTGCTTATTTATTGGTACTTGGGGTTTGATATTAGGCATTGCACATGATACGCAAGTGCTCCACTGCTGTGCACCCCCACAGCCCCAGTTTTACTTTTATTTTGAGTTGTGCAGGTTGCCTGTGGCATCAAACTTGCAATCTTCCTGTCTCAGTTTCCCTAGTCACTGGGATTAAAGATGTGCATGACACTTTTTTTTTTTTGAGATAGGATCATACTATGTAGCCCAGGCTGGGCTCAAATTAACCATCCTCCTGCCTCAGCCTCCTGAGTGTTGGGATTACAGGTGTGCACCACCGTGCCTGGCTCTTTAGAAAAATTAGTTTATTGATTTATTCCAGCTTTCCTATGGAAAATGACATGTCTTATGCTAATTTAGTAAACAGAATGACATCTGCAACTTTGAAAACTGACAATCAGGGTCAGGTTTTATATGCCATTCTCAGGGGAAAATATTTTAAACTATAGAAATTGTCAGAGATTTCACATTTCCAAAGCTGGGTGTCGTGGCACTCCTATAATCCCAGCAACTGGGGAGGCAGAGGTAAGAGGATCACAAATTTGAGACAGAGGCAGTCTGTGTAATTTGTGAGACCCTGTCTCAAAAAAGTAAAAAAATGGGCTGGGGTGCAGCTCAGTGGTAGAGTACTTGCAAACCATGCAAGTGCAAGGTTCTAGGTTCAACACCCAGTACCGCAAAACAAAAACAAAAAACAAAGCAAAAAAGATTTCACATTTCCAAAAATTCCAAATTATTCTCTGGCAACAATTAATATATTTAATTCTTGATCATTTGTTTATTTTCTTATTTTTGTTCCATTTCTCCAAAAGAAAAAGAATTGTTTTGTAATGAAATGTTTTAGGTAATTAGGTTTTGTTAGAGAACTAGATTACATTTTTTTAACAGATAAACTTGAAATAAGGAAACCAGAAAGAACTTGAAAAATAATACAGACAGGCCATTTGCCAAACCCATCTCTTATTGTTCAGCTGCAGTGAGTTTTTACTTTCCATGTTGGGCCTGTGAATCAGCACAGAAACGTGGAGGCTTAGCAAAGTCTATTTCTTACCCTCAAAGGGAAAGGCATACTGAAGGCTGCATGGTTTCAAAACTTTTATGTTGAAAGCTATAAAATGTGGACCTTTGTGAAGTTCGGAGCATCTGGAATCAGATCTATATGACTGAGTAGGTGAGAACTTAGTTTGTCTTCATAGAGACAGAGTTGAGGAGTGACGACCATACCCAGGATAAGGCTGTGAATTCTTTTGGAACCTACTGGACTTTAGAAAAGGGAGTTGAATGACTGAGCAGAGACTTAGATTCCATCTTGTTTTGAATACTACCTTGAATAATTTTTACTTCATTACTACAAAGAGCCTCAAAAATCCTCATTGGTAATTGGGTTTAGTAATAATCTCCTCCTTATACACCTGCCATGATGATTGAACATTTCCATGTACGAAACACTTAGAGGAGTGCCTGGCCCATAGGAAATGCTATTACACCCCATTCCTGCTAGCAATGATGGGGAAGAGGACTAGAAGAACAATACCTCCATTGATATTACTTTCTGGAAGTCACATTTGCCACTTCTAGTTTCTTTCCAGAAGCAAAAGTTGGTGCCAAGTCATACATCCATAGTAGTAAGCATTAGAGTGGAAAAACTGGGCAATAAATATCCACAACTCTTAGGGCATTTTGGATGGGAAAGGAGGAGGGAGATATAAAAGTGGCAGAGCTGGGGTATAGGCTTCAGGATGGGTTAACCATAACCAGCAACTTCAGCTTTAAATTTTGTAAAAAGTGATGAGAATGATGCAGCAAGGAGGAAAGGAGGAAAACAGGGAGGAAAGGAGCGTGAGAGAAACTCATTTATTTATTCATTTCTTTTGGGGAGATGATTAAAAGGAACATGTAAGACTTCTGAGAAGGGAGAAGGAGATGGAGATTGTAACAAAAATGGAAGAGTTAGTCTTTAGTAGGTTGACGGGATACTTCTGTATTGTAACAGAAGACAAATGTGTATCAATGAGCAGGGGTACAGGTTTAGGTTTAGGAAGGTGAGACACTCTCCACTGGATTGTTTTTATTCTCTCTGTAAAGTAGGAATTGAGGTGGGTCCTCTTCTGAGTGTAAGACCCAAGGACGGGGAGGAGGTAGTTTGAGAAGGGTGAAAGTTTTAAATCAGGAATAGTTTTGTCAGGTGACTTTTTATAGCCACATTCCACTATCTAGTTGTAGATATAGTGAGAACAGATTGTCGTATTCACCTGGCGCTGGATGAGGGGAAAATGCAGAGGACTAAGGAGGTTTGTGGCATTAACAGGAGTGTCACTGAAATAATGGTTCAAAGACTCTAAAGCAGATATGCAGGGAAGTAAGAAAAGGAGAGAGCCAATGGACTGGAAGAAGATCAGAGGGATCACTGGACAGCACATCCCAAAATATTCAGAGAATGGCTGTCATGAAAGTAGGTGAAAAGTAGGAGGTATGCATAATAGAGTTAGGATGATAGAAGACAGGGAGGAGGGGGTCTCCCAGTGCCATTAAAGTGACTCAAGAAAATATCCTGGTTGGGTAGATTGTATCAATATATGTTCTATAAACCAGCATGACAACTTTTAAAGTACATGCAGTTCTTAAAGATACAAAAAGAAAGTTTTCATCAACAAGATGAACAGAACCCAAGAATGGTATCCTTTTCAGTGTGTGTGGTTCCAATTAGATGCTGAATTCCCTGCACTCCCGTGAAGCGCTGTGCCTGAGCTCAGCTCATAGTGTCAAGGATGAGGAGGGTCAATTCTGGAAGAGGAATGCTATCTGCGGAGAGTTGCTCAGACTCCACTGCAGCCAGCCGAGGGATAGTTCTAGTAATTCATCTCACCTGGCATTATTCACCTGACAGTGAAGTGTGAGGTGCACTGCTCAGAGGAACCATAAAAGGCCGCTTGATGCAGATTTGCAGCAAGAGTCTAAGTGGCCATGAGTACAGCAGCAAAATTATGTGATTAAGAAGAAAGTGATGCAATATTGAATTTCTTCTAGTATTTCTTCCTCTTCTCCTTTGAAAAAAACAATTTCCTAGTCAATGGTGAAAATATTTGGACTAATCACAAGTACTGTTTCTGGAGTCAAGTACTTGCTGATGTATACTTACATGAGATATTCATGTAAGTCTCTAGCACTTTCTGTACTGACCCTTTCCTGTGAATACTAAATGAGATGTGCTTTGCTACCCAACTTGTATTTATTCTGAGGTTTCTACCCAAGAAGATAGTTCCTGTAATGTTCCTGTGACCACCTTAACAATGACACCTTGTCCATTATTGTGGGAATCCAAGGAAATTTGAAACCCCTTGCCTCTATGGATGTTGTTGTTATTAAGTGCCATCAAGTTGGGTCCAACTCATGGTGACTCTATGTGCAATAAAATGAAGCACTACCTGATAGCATGCCATGCTCATGATCTTTTGTATGTTTAAGCTCATTGTTGCAGCCACTGTGTCAACCATCTAGTAGAGGGCCTTCCTTGTTTTTTGCTGAACTGCCACTCTCCCAAAGTCCTTCTGTAGGGATTGGTCCTTCCTGACAACATGTCCACTTTTCCTCCCTCTAGCAGACCTTCCCAGAAGTACTTTTCTTAGAATTATGGCTGGATTAAGTGCTATTCTCTCTGCAATGCCTTACCTGATACTGCAGCAAGGAATCATATTCCTATCTTTTGAATTTCTGTGGCACTTGAGACTAATGGTACTCACCATTTTCTGCCTTGAAATATAATTATATTATTTATGTACATATCCTATGAGACCATGAGCTTTGAAGAGATCATTGGTTTGAAATTATTGTTATATCTATTTCTATGCTTATTATGATTAGTATGCATTCACTAATCATTCAGTAAATGAAGTTGATTCTGCTATCTCTGTTGGTCTTCAGTCTCAGACTTGATTTTTCCTGATAAATGTTATCTGCAAGGCTAAAAAGGCATCACCTATCCAATGCTGGTGTTGATGCAATATGTTATTGCTGATCTCATATTACATTGTGCCAGTGCCCTGCTTTCTTGAGGATCAATTGTAAATTGACTCTGAATGACCTCATATTGGCTGGTAGCTTAAACCAGAAAAGAGAGAATAGGTCAGTAAGACCATGAACCTAGGAAATGAAGCCCTTCTTAAGCTAACATCATAGATTCTTGCAAACAATGTCTCTCATGGAGAATTTTTTTCTCAGTACTGTGGGGCTAAACTCATCACCTCACACATCCTGGGCCAGTGCTGTACCACTGAGCCACATCCCCAACCCCTTTTTATTTTTAATTTTGAGATAATCGTGCAGGCTGTTTCTGGCCTGAAACTCATGATCCTCTTGCCTTGGCCTCCTAAATTCCTGGGATCACAGTCATGTGCCACAATGCCCGACTTTCAAATGAATTCTTGGATATATGATAAGGCTCTATCTCAAAGGCTGGTAATGTGCAGCATGGGTTGATGATGGAGAAGTGGGGAGTCTTAAGCTGGGCACCATCATCCATGCCTGTGATCCTAGTAACATGTGAGGTAGAGGCAGGAGGATTGGGATTTGAGGCCAGAGGCAGCCTGTGTAACTTAGCAAGACCCTGACTCAAGATAGAAAATTGAGAAAGGGACTTAGGGTGCAGCTCAGTGGTAGAACACTTGCAACATATGCACAAGGCTCTGGGTCCACACTCCAGTAATCAGAAAAAAAGAAGTGAAGAGTCTTGGGGTTACTGGAATAGTGGAGTTTCTGTGAACACACACAGAAATCAGGAGAGAACTACTTTACAGGTATGGAAAGAGAAAGGGAATAGTTTTGGCTTTGGACATGTTGATAAGAGGTGCTTCTAATCGCTAGGCACTGGCAATGCATAATAGAACTTGAAAGAAAGTTCAGAATTGAAGAGATGTTCAGGCAATAGTTGTACAGAGGTTATAGTTCAAGTTCTGAGATGGTCAGAGGAGAAAATGCAGGGTCCTAAGTCCTGGATAGAATCACGAGACACACTTTCAATAAGGGGACTAGAAGAGTAGCTTGTAGTAACTCGAAGGACTTTTAGAACCATCTCAAGCTTCTGTTGGAAAAGTCACTGCCTTCAGCTAGCTCTTTGCAAGACAGAAGTTCCCAGACATCATTTCTGGCATGAGATTGAAGCAAGCATGGTTGAAAGCATCTGATGACAAGAATTTGCCTGAACCTTCACTGTGATACCTCCTCATCCTCTTACGATGGATGGGCTATGGGGGGCATTGGGCACAGCTGAGGTTGCCTTCACAGTTGCTAGTGTTTCACTGGCAAACAGGACAGTCTCTTCCTCATTGTCAACTTGCTACCAAATACATGGTCAGCAATGGTTAACCTTGCTGAATTATTAATGGCTGGAAATTTGTTTTACCCATATTCATGAGGATTTGGATTGGAACTAATGAAATAAATAAGAATGAAGTGTGGATTGGATCTAATGAAATAGATAAGAATGAAGTGTGGATTGGAACTAATGAAATAAATAAGAATGAAATCTGGTTAAAGTCCTGGCTATACCTATTCACAGGCATTTTAATACTGCATTAGACGGTCCAGTCAACATCTTTGGGTTAGAGTGAGTTCTTGCCATGGTCATTCATAGTCCTTTGGAATACTACCAAACTGGTAAATATATTTAAAAATCAAGCTGGAATGTCATTAAAAGCTTATCTAGTCTTGAAAAATCTTTCAGAAACAGATGATTTGCTCTATGTGAAGATAGTTATTTGCTCACTTATGAATGTGACTTGGTGACTAACCTCATTTCACACCGTCAAGGACACAGTGAAATCTTTTAGGGATGCTGCCACCCTGAATGGGTGGCTGTAATGTAACATTTCATACCGTGCCTTGAGTCACTTTGTAACACTAAAGCCATGTTTCATTTTCCTCTTTTACTTTAGGTCTTGGGAGCTAATGACAGTAACATGGGTGACGGCTGCTCTCAGAAGCTGGCGACTGCCAATTTTCTCCGCTTCCTGCTGCTGGTCCTGATCCCGTGCATCTGTGCCCTCACCCTGCTGCTGGTGATCCTTCTCTCCTTTGTCGGTGGGTGATGCCATTATGGAAGAAAAATGAAGTGAAAGTTAAAATCAGGATGGGTTATAAGGGTTATTTCTACGTAAGACTTACTTAACCTAAAGTGTCAGATCAGTAAAAGGATTATTTGGGGACTATCTTTGGCAAATCTGCAATTACAGCCAGTGTGATGACAGGACTGGTTATTATTAAGATGAATTTATGGATGAATTAACTAAAATGAGGAGTGGGATTGCAGGTACTTTGAAAGTCCCTGAAAACTCAAGGGCAGTTAAATTAGTCCTTATTTCTTAGGTGTTGAGAGGGAAAGAGGATTATCACACGCAGTTTGGAGACAGAGGTATTTACAAGATGCTTTGGAGACAGAAGGCTTCATGGGGGAGTTAACACTTTAACCTTTGCAGTTAATTTAAGATCAACCCAGGGTAGAAGGCAGTAGTTCAGGGCTCATATTTGGCAGAGAAGATAGCAAGTGGGAAAGCACATGAACTCCACGAAAGATGAAGAGAGACTCAGGAAATGGCAGTGCTGGAAAATACAGCTGCACTGATAGAGTCCAAATGACACAGGATGTTGCATCTTCTGTAAGGGGTTTGCCTGCAGCCATACCACTGTGGTGTCCAATCCCGTCAGATCTCAGAAGCTAAGCAGGATCAGGCCTGGTTAGTACTTGGATGGGAGACTGCCTGGGAACACCAGGTGCTGTAGGCTTCAGAGAAGGACCTGGCAACCCACTCCCCAAAACAATCAACCATTGAAAACCCTATGAATAGCAGAGAAGCACTGACAATAGTGTTTCATCTGTTGTATGTAGGGTTGCTATGAGTCAGAGACTGATTTGATGGTACCTAACAACAACAACATAAGGAGTTTGAGCTTCAGCATATAGATCATTGATTTTTAAACTCTATTTCATGGGACCAAGATTCTGAGCAGGAAGCTCAAGGATTGCACTAAGATTTGCTTTAACTTTCATTAAAAAACTAGATTATTATTATTTTTTTTTTTTGCAGTACTAAGGGGTTGAACTCAGGGCCTTATGCATACTTTAGAAGTGCTGTGCCACTGAAATGCACCACCACCCTCCCCAGCCCCCCTTTTAATTTTACCTTGAGACAAAGTCTTGCTAAGTTACACAGGCTGTCTCTGGCCTTGAACTTGCGATCCTCCTGCCTCAGCTTCCTGAGTTGCTGGGATTACAGGTGTGTGCCACCATGCCCAGCCAAAAAAATAGATCTTAAACATGCACTCTAAATATTGCATGCCAAATCTTAATTAGGCAGAGATCAGCAACCAAGTAATATGTGCTGACAGGTTAGTTCATTTGTGTTTGCATCTTGCTGCCTCTCTTTGAGTGAACAATAGCCTAAGTTAGAAAGGTGAACTGTTTGGATAAAGCAACTATTATCATTGGTAGCTACCTAAGTCTATGAATCAGGATTCTTTGAATATATGTAATCAAATAAAACAGAAATAAATAAGAAGATAATGCTTATCTAATTCCATTACTAATGATTCATTTTCAATTTAATCAATACTAATTATTTTCTCATTGAGTAGTTTATAAAAGTTATATATTTAGAAATTGTAAAGTAAAATAATCCCAGTAAGATAAAGGTCCTACCTCTTTATAGATATTAACATCTTATGTGATATATACTTGAAATGATACAGTTGTTCCTTTGTATCTGTGGAGATTGGTGACAAGACCTCCCTCAGATACCAAAATCCGCAGATGGAGTCCTTTATATGAAATGATGTAACATTTTCACTTAACCTATACACATCCTGTTATACTTTAAGTCATCATTAAGTTACTTAAAATGCCTAGCAC